>CAJVPS010001959.1:0-13609 GCA_910591765.1 Ambispora leptoticha | reverse complement strand
TAATTCTGTAAAATATTTAATCAAACTTGTTTTATGGGTTATAAAGAAGATGTGTCTAAATTATCAGGCAATTTTGATAATTTTTCATTATTATATGCACTATATCAAAAATTCCGAATATTTATGACGACCACTGTAGCTTTTGATTATTTTATCTATTAATTATTAAGTAATAGGTTATATTTAGTTTTTTTTATTACTAAAGCATTTATTTATTGATTTGAACTTCTAATTTTTATTTTTAGATTTTCTACTTCTTTTAGTAGTCATTCAGACTTTCTATTTATATTTATAAGATTAATATTAAATAATCTCTATTAATTTATTTTAGAAATCTAACTAACATGATATTACTAACTAATTCACTATCAATTATAATTCTTATAAATTAATCTTTTATTATCTCTTCATAATGAATAGTATCTATTACTTTTCTATTCTTTTTTTCTAGATTCCTATTTTTTTCTACAATTTTATTTAATAATTATTATAAAAATATAATTAAAAACTTTTGAAATTGACTTATACTCTGATCTTCTTCAGATATGAACTTTAATTTAAATATATATTATTAGTAGTAAAGTGATAGTAGGTGAGAAATTAGTAAATTATTTATCTAGTAGTTATTAAAGTTATTATAATAGAAGATTATTATTTGATATTATGATAATAATATTAATTCTAAGATTAGCTAATTATCTGTTATTTATATTCTTTTTATATAGCTATTTACATAATATTCTATTTTATTATATTTAAAGTATTTTATATTTAATATATTACTATTAGTATTCTTCTTTGATAGTTTATAATTATAAGCTATATATCTATTTTATTCATAATTATAATAGATTTTATTATTGTTAGATTGATTATTAGAACTTTAATTATTCTGAGCAAATAGCTTTTTTATCTGTTTAGTTAGATTTTATTCATATTTATTATTAAATTTGAAATATTAAATAAGATATCAAGATTTTGTGATATAAAGAATATAAAATTTATGAAATTTTGATATATTTATTTGTAGCTTGATTTCAGATTAATTACTTTATAATTATTATATTTGATTATTAGAATTAGATCTATTAATATAAAAAATAATTTCATATTTCAAGTCTTTTATAAATTACTCTATATAGTAAGTATTTAAATATGCATATATAAGATTAATTTTTTTTGAGTAATATATAAATATCTTTAGTATATAAGACTATATTCTCATTTATTTCTTGTACTCTTCTTAACTAAAGATAGCTTCTCAACTAATTACGGCTTGCAGTAGCCAATCAGAGAATTACGACAGAGTTGCGGCAGCCAATTAGAGAATTGTGACAGAGTTGTAGCTAGTTGTGGCTCTCATCTCTATTCTTAACTATAATTATTATTATCAAGCTAAAATTTAAATATTAGTTTTAAATTAGTTAATGAAGAATTTATAGAATAAGTTATTCTTATTTTGATTATTTTAACTAGTAGACTAATTATTATTCACAGTCTTTCTTTACTGAAATTATATAGTAATAACTTTTCTCAAATATGCAAAGATTATTTTAATCTTTCTCACATTAATAATATTATTAATATTAGCTGATTATTCAAATTCTTTAATTCAACTAATTGAATCTTTATATGCTTTTTTATTATAGATAGAAAGGAATATTATTAATAGTTTAACTTATTTATTTTATTAAGCTATCATTATTTTTACTAATAAAATAAGAGCTTGGACAAGTTATTATATAGTATTTCTATTATTTCTTCTTGATTACTTTAAGATAATAATTAAGATAAGAATAATAGAATTTTGAATTTCTTCTTCTTTTTCTGATTTTTTTCTTGTATTTCTTAATTAGATTAGGATTATGCTTCTTCTGTATAAATTAGTAAAAAAGATATTAAAATTAAAATTGAAGTTAATGAGGATAGAACTAATATTAAAGTTCTAACTGAGATATTAATTAGAGTATTAGTTCTTGATTAGTGAGTATAATGTAAACTTTATTGATTAAATGTACTAATTTTCTCAAATAAAACTGGCTATTTAAGTTGAATTATAAGTTAAATATTTTTATAATCATAGTTGTAATTGATACTTATTTGTTAAAATTTCTTTTTTTGATATATTTGCTATAAATAAATTATTAATCAGTTAATATAGTTTTTTTTCTTATAATCTGATTAAATGTGATAGGTTAAAAGTATTAATTAATTTCTAAAGTTATCTCTCTATTTCAATATTAATTGATTTTGTTAGATTCAGTTTAAATTAATTTATATACTATTAATCTTAAATTTCAGTTTGTTATTTACAGAGAAAGCATCAAAAAGATTATTATTATTTTAAATTTATACATATGTAAATATTTTAAAATAGTAATAGTAACTATATTCATAATAATTATTTATTTTTATAACTTTGAACTTTGAAGATTATAATAATTAATTATTTTCTTAATAAGATAATTTATATAAGTTTTACTTCTAATAAAATACTTTCTTAATAGAGCAAGAAGAAAATAAAAATAAGATATATAATAAAATATATATATTTATTAAAAAAATACTAATTAACTATTCTTAACTTAAAAGCTAATTCTTTCTATCAAACTTAATTATTCTTCTTGATTACTTCTTAACTCTTTATATAATATTTTCTTATTATCCTAATTATAAATTATTTTTAATATAATATTCTATCTAAAGATAATATTATAACTTAGTTACAATTCTCTGATTAATTATTATAATTAATTATAATTTTCTGATTAGTTATTACAAGTTATAATTAATTGAGATTATATCTTTAATTTTATCTAATTTACTCAAAAATAAGTAGAATCTCAGAAAAATTATTATAAAAATATTTCTAAATTAAATATAAAGCAATTAAGAATTAAAATTAATAAAATATTAAAAATAATTATAATTAAAGAAAGAAAAACTAATAATAACTAATAAGAAAATTATTAATTTAATAAAATTATAAATTAAATATGACATATATAACTAAATTAATAAAAGTATAAGACTAAATATAAATAATAAGAAATAAGATTAAAAATAAATTAAATTAATTAATATAAATTTTTTATATATCTGATTTAGTAGTGATTGATAACTATGTCACATGTTGTAGCTATGTTATATTACTATCTGCTTTACTATATCAAATAAATAAATGATTAATTATAGTATATAAAATAATTAATAAGACAAATATATTAATAATCAAATTAATCTTTATAAGAAATCCTAATATATAATATCAGTATCAAAAATTTAAATATAATATTAAAGCTAAGAATTACTCAAATAATTCAGATAATAATTTAGTTAATTAATTAGTAAATTAAGATTATAAAACTAATTTTCTAATTATAAATTATCATAATCTATTACTATCTAAATTTATATTAATTTTTAATTAAGTATTAGAAATTAATTTTAATTTATATTATTTTCTAAAAAAATTATCAAAATTTTTATATTATTAGTTAATAGCTTGAAGATAGGATAAAAAGAATAATTTAATCTATTTTTCAAAAAATAGATTGATATCAATATTTTTTATCTGAAATCAAGATGAAAAAATAAATAGTAATATAACTAATATATATTCTTTAATCAAAGCTATTTATAATATATTACTAATCTTGCAAAATCTCAAACTCTATAAATCTTACCTATATAAATATGATATATATTTATTATATAATATTTTATGAAAAGATTAAAGTTATTTATAATTATTTTCAATTAATAAGAATAATAAAAATAATATCAAATAATAAAAATAATATCAAATAATAAATATCAATTATTTTTGAATAAAATAATTAATATAATAAAGAAGATTCTGAAATATAATATTTTAAAATATATTATCAACTTATATTTTCAAAAAATTCATTAACTTTCAATAAGCTATTTAATAATAGTAATATCAATTCAAATAATTATGCTATATTATATGAATTGATTTTAAAAGAACTTTTATAATTTCTTAATAAATAGTAAATTTCTTTAATAATATTTAGATAAATATTAACAAAATTCATAAATAACTCTTAGTTTAATTTTATACTCATATTTGAACTTTTAGATATAAAATAATTAATCAAAAAAAAGTTAATAGATATTATTAAAAAAAATATAATATATAATAATCTATAAAAAATATCTAGCTAATACTATTATAACTACTTCTTATCAAATAATATTCAAAATATGATAAGATTTATTTTTTTACTTTTGCAAATATCAAAATACTCTTTATTAAAATGAATAATATTTCTCACAAGCTATCAAAACTAATATTTATAATAGAATAACTTATAATATATATAATTTATATATTAAATTAAGCAAATTAATATTTTTTTAAATTAATTTAATTTTAGATAGATTTAAAATTACTAGTTATATCTTATATTTTCAATATAATATGAATAATCTTCTATTTAATATATATTCTAATATAATAAAATTAATATAGATAAGAGATAAAACTATATTATAGTATTCTAAATAATAATAATAATAATAATAATAATAATAATAATAATAATAATAAATAAAATTTTTTACATTGCTTTCCTATTAATCTCTCAACCAGGTGAAGTCCAAGTTGTTCAAGATGAAAATTCTCATATATTTTTTTATTAATAATCATAAGTTTCTACAGTTATCTATTATAAGATAATCAACTTTCATAAAATTTATAGATTTTTAATATCTTGCTTTATTCTCTCTTAAATTTTTATAATACTCTTGCTTAAAAAACTATAAAACTTTCAAAAAATAAAAATAAAAAATCTTAAAAATACATAAAAATTTTTTTTTCTTTTTTTTCAAGTTTTTTCTAATATATATTACTCGTTTATATTTACATCATATCTAATAATACAAAAAAAAATTACAAATAATTCTTCCAAGACATCTTTTATTACCATCTCCTCTTTAGATTATCTTAAAAATACTTTAGATTTACAATCTTCTTCACCAGTAAATAAGTCAATACCTATTTTCTCTGTTCTAATAACTAATAAAATTTTAGATATAATTTCTGAAAAAATAATTATTAGCTCACGCAAAAATTCATATGATCAACCATCTCCAACATATAACTAATATGTCAAGCAAGTTAAACAAGAAAGATCTCTATTCACTACAACTAATAAAATAAATTTCTTCACTCAATAGAAGAGCAAACAATGTCATATACTAATTTAAACAAGAATAATAATCAATCTTACATTGAAATTGAAGATGAAAATATGCTATTATATGATAATTATAGAAATAATGAAGATACATCTTTAACTATTGATTTATAGGGCAACTAATAGGAGATCATCTCTAGCATAAAAAAATTTTGTGATTGAATTTCAGAAGCAAATCTGCCCAATCAATCAACTAAAGAAAATATTAACTTTGTTAATGATTTATTCTATAAATTTCATGAATTTTTCAAAACAAAATTAATAATTAGCAATAAAAAAAAATATATTTATACAGAATTCTCATTAGTAAAATTCTTGAATAAGACTATGTATATTTCTCTCAATAACTTATTTCTATCAACTACACATCCATCTTCTTTTACTAATATTAATACTAATACTATAGTCATAATTAGAGATATATCTCTTGATACTTCAATCAAATAAATTTGCACTATCATGTCTTAATTTGGAGAAATTCTGGACATCAAGCAAAAAATTATTAGCAAATAGACATACACAATAGTTTGATTTGCAACTGTAAAATAAGCAAAATATATGACAGAAGAGTGATTAGTTATCTCTTCTAAATTAACATGAAATCATCTAATAATGATATATATATTTAGTCAAATTCATCAATTTGCTTTATGATACTATAGTCTTTAAGCTAGAAGATATCCTGCAAAAAATTAATACAAAGACCTGTTTTATTCTCTAATCTTCTGTGAAATATAATTACTAAAGAGTTGTTATCCTCAGTTTTAAATCCAAAACTAACTTGATCTCTGTTATAATCAAAAAATTTCAATTATGTAACTCATAGCTTTACTGAGAATAAGTTAATATAAAAATTTGCAACATATACTTCTCTCAAAATTATATTATCAAGCAGTGCATAGCAAAAAATAAAAAAGTCATCACTTACAATCAACTTAATAAATTATATGTGAATCATTATCTCTCATATCATAAGTCAATCATATTCTCACCCACACTAAATTTCAAAAAAGTAATACTTACTAAAGTAGATATTAGCTATTATTCTAAAAATAAATCTCACACAAGTAAACTACCTAAAGCATTCATATCCAATCAGATAACTGTTAAAAATAATATCTACTCATCCATTCATAATTTATACAAAAATCAAACACAGAAAAAATTTGACAATTCTAACTTATCCACTTTCAATACACATAATAATCAAATCCAGACAAAACTTAATAATCATAAGCTACTCATTCAAAATTTATAACAGGATATAAATAAGTTCATTACTGATCTAAATTAAGTTTCTCTTAAAATCAATAATATTGAACAAAAACTAAATCTATTAATTAATAAATTAGAAAACAACAATAGTAATATCACATCAAATCTCCTAATTATACTAATCCTATCAGAATCAGAATTCCTTAGCAAAATAATTAGTCAAAACTCATATAAAGCAATTACTAAACAAAATGAAGAATTACAAAAGAATAATAATAATTTATTACTAATTACCATCAAGCTTAAAATTCAACTTTAACAGCTGAATACATAATATAACCAGCTACTAAATAGACTAAGTCAAATTGAACAAATATCATTTAATGCAGCACATTAACAATAATATAAACAAAAAAAATAATATCTCAACCAATAATCCAGAAATATACATTGACAACTCTAACTTAAACAAAAATATCTATTTGCATAATAATATATCTTCTTCTTCTTCAACTCAATATAAGCATACTCAATGTTAGAGATCTATGTACCTTTGACAAATCACATAACACTTTTACTCTCTTTCAAAATCTCAAATTTAATATTCTTATCTTAATAGAAATCAAACTAATCAATCAGCAGACAAAATTTACCTTTATTCCATCAGCATAATACTCACACATTTGGTTCTGTAATAAGATATAATCTCTTGAAACTGAAATAATATTTTATGTAATTCTTTTTGATTCAGATACATACAAAAAACTTTCAAAATTCCAGAAAGACTTATTCATATATCTCTAGCTTTTACTAGTAATATACAGTTAGAAGTCATAGTCATCTACTTATCAGTCTCTAATTTTGATAATGATCAAGTAATCAAGTAAATAATCTTACACTATATAAATAAAACTATCTCACAAGCAAAATACTTCATTATTTGTGGAGACTTTAACGAATACTACTTCTTCTTATCAAATAATAGTCTAGTTTTTCTTCTCAAATTCAAAGATACAGTTGAGATTAATCAGTTACTACATTCCAATACAAATTCATTTACTTGGTTCAGATCAAATTCAAAATGCTATCTTGATATAATTTGATGCAGTTCTAACCTTGTCTCTCTTTACATATTTTCAGAAATCTCTAACTCTTTTTGGATTAGTTCTGATCATCTTCTCTCAAAATCTTCTATCAACTTATTTTCAATTCTATGAAAAACTTCATTTTCTATACTTAAACATTGGAAAATAAAGTGACAGATCTTTATAACTAAAAACACATTCTAAAAAATATGGATCTAATTTGAAGAATTAATAAATTCACATCCTTCAATCAATACAGATATTTTACAACTATTAGTTTTAGAACTTTAGCTCACAATCAAACATATTATACTTAATTTAGTCAGCCAGATTTTCAAGAAAAAATCAATTACCATCAATATTTCACAATCAACAAATACTAGCATTCTTTTTCACTTACATCAATATCAGAATGAAAAACAAGAATCAATTGCTACTACTTAACAAAAATTAATAAAACTCTTCAAGAAATTACATCAAATGAAACTATCTATACCAAAAATTTTAACAAATAATCCTAGTAATAATTACATTTCAAAACTAATAACACTTATTAAAGAAACAAGAAAACAAATACAAGTGCATAAAAAGATTGAATCCCAAAAAATGCAAGCTATTCAGATAGAGCAAACTATCAAACTTAGCCAAGCAAACTTTCAACAAAATTGAAGTAATATGCTCAGTAACATACTCAATAAAGATATTTCTTTCATATCAATCAACAAAGTATACCAAAATGAATATTTCATTAAATATCTAACTGAAATAAAAAATATGGTCAGACAATACTTTAATTAATGGCATAGAAAATGTAAAATACAGAACTGGCCCTCACAAAATTAGAAAGACATATTTGAATCTTTAGAATCTATAAATAATTCAACATTCAAGTCAGTTACTGCTCCTATTTCATTAAGTAAACTCCAAGAACATCTCACCCAATTACACTCAAATAAAGCAGCTGGCCTAAATGACATCAAAAACTCTTTCTGGCAATATTACAGACAAAAGGTACTTCTCATGCTTATTACACTTTTTAACAAATGTTTAGAAATACAAGATATTTCTAATGAATAAAAATAAGCTAATATCATTCTCATTTCCAAATCTACTGATTAGAAAGAAAATCTGGATATCACTAGATCTATAATATTATTAGATATAGCAAGAAAGCTTTTTTCATGAATTCTTACTAGTTATATCTCCAACTTATGTCTTAAATATAATATTCTTAAGGATAACAATTTCTTAATACTAAAAAATATCTCAACAGCAAGCCCACTTCACATCATCAATAATTTAATGAAAGATATTAGAAAAAATAAAAAAGAACTTTGATATATTTTTCAAGATATGTATCAAACTTATAATTCTATCAGCTGGTCCATCCTAAAATCCAGTCTCAATAAAATAAAAATGAATCTAAAATTTATTATATTACTGTAAAATTTACAGCTAAATCAACATAATCATATTTTCACAGAATATAGATTTACAAAGCCATACCTATATAGAAGATGACTTAGATCAAGGAGAAGTTAACTTACCAATACTCTGATATATTTTTTATGATCTCCTGCTATGCATAATTGACTCTATCAAACTTATTTATAGTTACAACATTAATAACTCATCTATACAATTTTTGTATTTCAAACCTGATCCAATTCAGATCTATATATCTAACTTAGCTTTCATCAATGATATTGTTTGGATAATCAGATTCAAAAATAGTATGATCCAGATACTTCAGTTGGCTCAACAATTTTTCATGATGTATGATATAGCAATCAATACAAAAAAATAGAAGCAATAACAATTAATTCTAACAAGTAAGTTAACTTAGCCAAGTTATCTTTTAATCTAGACAATTCAGAACTTAAAATTATCTGTAACAATAATTATATCAAATATCTTGAAATTCTGCTTAGTCCAGATAGAAAATTCAAAGTTCAACAAAAACAAATTAAAGCTGATATAGATTCTATAATAATACTGCTAGGAAAAAAGTTCATCACTAACAAACAAGCTATTTATATCTTCAACAGAATCCTCTTCTCTGTTATCAAATACAAAACATAACTATTTATTTCTTCTGCCACTTTCTACAAATTAATAATGAGAAAAGTTAAAAAAATAATTAAACAAAAGTCAAATCTTTCTTCAGACTGTTTAAATTCTATTTTATATCATCCAGTTCTGTTGGCCCTTGAGAGCTTACCAGATATTTTAGCTAGAAGTAAAATCTCTGAATTATTTCTTTAACTCAATAATAAAATACTTATGGACATGATCATACAAATCAGGCTATAAAAGCTTCAATATCAATGGTGAATAGAAGAATTAGTATTGCTCAATCCAACTTCAGAACTCTCTCTCATCAGAAAAAATCTAATCATCAGTATAATACTTCTAATATATTAGTATAATATTTCTTTCTTTCTCTTTATTAATGATATCTCAACAGTAACACATTCCTCTTACAGATGACTTATCTCAAAAATTCTAAACAACTGGTCTGATTACAGAACCTGTAGAAAATCTCTTTCACAAAATAATATTTTATTTCTTTCTCAGCTCACAAAATACAATAACACAAAACTTATCTTATAGAAACAGTATAAGTGCAAATATTAATCAACTAAATAGGAATATGAGCCAAAGTGATTCATCAACTTAACATAAAGGGTTATCAATCATAGTAATTCAACTGACATAATAATCATTAACAAACAATTTGGTCATAGTAAAGACTTATACAAAATTCCAGCTCATCATATTTCCACATATTTTAATGGTAGCTCTAATTTTTACTCAAACTGGTAATATTTAAAAATATAACTAAACTCATCAGATGCAAATAATAGTTTCTACACAGATGGATTAATAGTTAATTCCAGTTCATTCACAATATCAGCAGGAGCAGCATAGACTTTATGATCACCTAATATTCATTTCAAATTCTCTTTAACTAACTTATTATTCACAATAAAAACAGAATTGTTTGCTATCTGTTCCTGTCAGAAATACTGCCAAAGAATTCAAATGTATCTATTTTTTCAGATAGTCAATTAGCTATACAAGAATTCAAGAATAATATTTTAATACAATTACTCCAATCTATTTATCATCTATATCAATAACCAAATTGACTACTTTGAAAAATCTTGCCAGTAATATCAATAATAGAACTCTTAATATTACGATTCATAAAGTTAAAGGTTATTTCAATAATTCAGATAATGATTTAGCTGATAAACTCACTAATCAAGATCACAGTACAGATATTCTCTTCATCAATTATCATCAATTACCATTCACTAAATTTACATCTGTATTCAATTAGACCATTTCAATAAATATTAACTTGTGAATATTTCTCAAAAAAATATATTACCATTCATGTATTTATAAGTGACAGAATGAATCAAGAATAAAATATATCCTGCAATTCTTATTACAAAATACTGACTGATCTGGCATGCTTTCAGTATGAAATCAAGATGGAGGTATCAATAACAATTAAACTATCACATATGCTTCTAAAATCTGAACTTTCTTTATCAAGTCATTCCACAATATATTATCTACTCTACAATATCTTAAAATTTATAAATCTCATATATATAAAAGTGACATTTGCTATTTATGCAAATCAGTAGTAGAAGATCAAATTCATCTTTGGACTTGTTCTGCAATCAGTAAAGCAAGTTCTGTCATTAGTCAATAACTACTATCTTAGTTATATAATTCATCTATCTTATCTTCTGATAACATAACAAATAGTCTTCTGAGATAAATTATTCAGATTTATCTCCAAACATCTCTAATTTTTACAGCCCTATTTAATTCCACTTCTTTTAATATCATTAATATTAGCATACTTATTGGAATAGTACTAAAAGAGCTACTCTAATTTTTCATCTCCTAACAGTTTTCAATATCAATGGCAAGAAAATCAGTAGTCAAATTCATCAAATGGCTAACACAATAATTTTATAAATATATCTGACTTACCCATTACAAAGCAGTTAACAGGTATAAAAAATTTCTAGAAATTACTTAAGCACATAAAAATCACAAATAAGTATCTCACAAAGGCTGATCTAAAGACACTTCTACATCATAATCATACTAAATCATCTTCAAAACATGATCAGATCCCTTTCTCTGCATATGTGACTTCTCAGATGACCAGCATCATAATTAGCAATATCCAATCCAAGCTTTTACTTTCAAAAAAATTAATGAAATCACTCAAAAAGTTTTTAGTTTGCAAATTAAATCTTGTAAATTAATTTTTCTATTAGAACTAGTTTAGTCTTAGACAGATCCAAGATGACTAGTCACATCTTATATTTTAAATATAATATGAATGATCTCTGATCTATCATCTATTTAATATATAATTTACATAATAGAATTAATATAGATGAGAGATAAGACTATACTATAGCTTTATAATAATAATAATAATAATAAAACTCTTTTTATTAAATTTTTTTGCATCTCTTTTTTATTATTCTCTCAATCAGATAAAGTCAAGCTATTCAAAGTAAAAAAATTATTATAACTATTCTTATATTATAATAAATTACATAGCTTTTTAAAAAATTACATTATATTATCTGCAAACTTTTTTATTTTAAACTTTATTTCTCTTTATTTTATTTTTTTATAGTAAATACTCTATTATAAAAAAATTTGAAAATATGAAAAATATAAAAATACTTAAAAATCAAAAATATTTCTTTTACTTTTTTCTTTTATTAGTCTTTTATCAATATATTAATATATTAAATAAACAAGAAAAAAATACTAAATAAATACTTTTCAAAATTCTTTTTAACTCTAATCTCATCTATAGAATATCTTAAAAATACATTTGAACTTTAATCCTCTCCTTAAGTAAATAAGTTAACTATCATTTTCTCTATTTTATCTATCAATAAATTTTTAGATATAAATTTCAAATATTAAGTCTAGAATACATAAAAATCTATATGATCAATTATTTATTATATTAGTTTTATATACTAAATAAGTTAAACAAAATATATCAACATCTAAGATAACTAATAATAATAATAACTTATACTTAACAGATAAGTAATTAGTATTAATAAATAATTTAAATAAATAATACAATTAGCCCATATATAAAAATTACTTCAGCAGAATATAATCTTATCAAAAATAAAATTATAATATTATATGATACTAGTGAAGATAGTAAAGTTATCTAGCTAAAAAAAAAAAGAATAGAAGATTGTTACTAGTACAAAAAGATATCAGAGTTGAATTTTGAAATCTTACTTCTCAATCAATTCTCTAAAAATAATGATAATAATTTCTTATCAATAAATTATCTAGCTCCATTAATAAAAATTAATTCAAATATAGTAGTTATAATAAGAAATATTTTTTTTAGTATCATAACTAATATAATCATATCTTAATTTGGAGAAATTCAAGAAATTAAGTAGTATATAATTAATAAATAGACTTATATAACCATTCAGTTTATCACAAAAGAATAAGCAAAATTAGTAATTAAAGAATAATCAGTATTACTAGATATTAATAGAATATATTTCTTATCATTTCTTAATCAATATGAAGTTATCTAATAATAAGATATTTACTTTGTTAAGCTAATTAATTTATTTTATAATATAATAATATATGAACTTGATGATATTCTTTAAAAAATCAATATAAAATATATTTTATTTTAAGATCTCTAATCAAATATAATTGATAAAGAGTAACTATTATTAATTTTAAATCTGAAATAGATATGACAGCTATCATAATTAAAAAATTAGTTCTGTAAAACTCACTATTATAATAAAAACAGATTAATACAAATATATATAATATTTATTTCTTACATTTATATATATAATCAAGCTATATATTATTAAAAATAAAATGACTTGATTATATAATTAATTAAACAAATTATATGAGAACTAAGAGATAAGATTCATGTGATAAGTTAAATGATAATACAAATAATAAAATAAAATGAAAAGATAAGATATATATTCTAAAAAGAAAAGATAAATGATAAAAATAAAT
>CAJVPS010001958.1:0-13614 GCA_910591765.1 Ambispora leptoticha | reverse complement strand
TTAATTACCTCTTCTATCATAATAGATTATATTTTGATTGAAAAGGTTCTTGATAGCTTTTCTACATGTAAAAGCTTAAATTTGATATTTGTTATCTCTATTTAGAAAAGATTCAGTAAGCTTCTCTATATGCAAAAGCTTTATTTGATATTTGTTATCTTTATTTTATTTGGTATTAATTGTCTTAGTTTTGTTTGTATTTGTTGTAATTGTTTTAGTATCTGTTGCTAGTTTTTAAGCATTTGTTGCTTAGTTTTTGATACTATCCCTTAGTTTAATATTCATAATCACAATTTCATTTTTATATCTTTATTTTATTTTGTTTTTGCCTTGTGTTAATATAATACTTATAAGTATTAGTACTAGAAAATCTTTAAAATAATTGTAATCCCCTTTATCTTTATAAATAATTCAATCTTCATTCTCAAAACTTATTATAAACTATATTCATGGTAAAATCTATCTTTCAGAGTATAGTTTGTAATAATATTCTTCTAATACTATATTTATAGCATGTTAAAAAGTTACTGGGACATTATATAATTCAAAAGACATAATATTGAATTCAAAAAGTCTTTCTCTGGAGATGAAAATGATTTTATATTTATCTTCTTCTTTCATTTTGATTTGTCAATATCCAGAGATTAAGTTCATAAATAAAAACCAGTAAGTATTTTCAAGAGAGTCCATTATTTCATTAATTCTTGATAAGGATAAGTATCTTTTTAAATAATAGTATTTATTTTTTGATAATCAATACAAAATCTTTTCTTTCCATTCTTTTTAGAGACTATAACAATAGGTAAAGTTCAAGAACTAATTGATAGTTAAATAATATTTGCTTTTAATATTCTTTAAATTTCTTCTAATATAAATGATTGATCTAAAAGGATAATTTTATAAGATTATTATTTGATAGATAATTTATTTTCAGTATATATCTTATATTGAATTATATTACTTTAGCCAAGTTTATATAATTCAGTAGTAAAGATATCAATATTATTTTCTAATAGTTAAGTTAAGAGTTATTCTTGTTTAGCAGTTAATTTTCATTATTCAATAACTTTTTCTTCTTGTTCTTGTTGTTTCAAGAAATAGATATAAGCTTCTTGATGGTCAATAAATCCAAATTTAGTTATTTTTCAACTAGATTATTCAGTTCTTCTCTAGTAGAAACTGATTTAAGTTGATTAATAGGTGCAAGTTAAAGAAATACAAGTTAAGTAATTTTCTGATCTGATTCAATAATATAATTATCTTCTGAATCATTTTGAATAATGATACTAATATTTTCAATATATTCAAAGTTAATAATTCTATCTTTAATATTAATTTCTTGTTTTGCAAAAGATGAATAAAATATTACTTGATATATAATTTCTACAGGAATTTCTATGACAATATATATATCTACTAATATTTCTTGATGTGAAAAAATTCTAATTGCTTCTTTTTCTATATAATAAATATTATATCCCATATCAGTTTGATATGCTTTTTCTGATAATTTTTCTTTATCTTGATCATTTTCATTATAAACTTTAACTATATAGTAGTTATTATTTTATTTCACAGAGATATTCTTTAAATAATTATTGAATTATTATGAAAGTTTATTTAAAGCTTGATAAATAATATTGAATCTTGCATATATTTTATTTAATTTAAGTTAAAGAGACTAAGTTGAAATAAGAATAAAGCTAATTTCTTTAATTAATTTATTTGTTACTGCTTTTTCTGAAATTAATTCCAAAGATATAGAATATTTTTCTTTATTCAATTTAACTAGAAGTTCAGATTGTATACAATCATTATATTTATCATTATCACAAGAAATTAGATATTCTTGATAGAGTTTTATATTAATATAATCCAAATGTGCAAGCTATTATCTTTAATTAGGACTAAGTTATTGATAAATATATTAAAATATTTTAGTAGCAGAGGCTTCTACAGAATTCTTATGGATGATTTTATAAACAAAGTCATCTTTATATATAAAACAGGATAAAATTGCTTTGCTAATTTCATTATATTCTTCATAAACTTCTAATAGTATTTCTCTTTCTCTAAGCTTATTAATCATTTTAGTATTCTTTCTCCATTCTTTATGATTAAATCAATAAATATATTAATATTTATAGATATAGAAGTACTTCTTATTATAACTTCCAGTAATAAATATTTTTCTGGATTTATTATATTTATCATATTAAGAGTAAGCAGGAAGATTCAATTATTTTTCTCTGATACAATTATCACAAGTAGTTACTTTTCTCCATTCATTTTGAAATATTTTCCAGTATAATATTTATTTATATATTTTTCACATTCATGATAACTTTTAATCTGAGAATTAGAATGAAGTTGTTATATAGCAGTTTAATATATATTAAAACTTTTTTTGACTCTCTTATTAATAAAGAATTCTTGTTCAATTTCATCAGCCTAGTCTTTATTAGTTTTGAATTCAATATGGAAAGATTTATAAATTTTGATTATTATCCAGTAGTAAGATTATTATATTATTAGTAATATTAATAATCAGGTATAAAGAGATTTCTATAGTACTAGTATTGACTATTTGATCCTTGTCAGTCAAATAATTATCAGTTATTCTAATTACATAATTGAATAAACTTCTTGTCAAGTTATTTGAAATCTTTCCAAATATATTTCTTTCATTTAATTTTGATTTCTTCTTGATAGGCTTATACTTCATGAATTCTTTTAATATTTTGAATAATTTGAGATGGTATTTCTCCAAAATTAATATTTCTTAATTTTTGGTTAGGAGTTTTAACAGGAATCCAGATTACTTTAGTAATAATTTTAACATTATCATCATCTTGAAATTCTTATTATCTAGAAGTTATAATATTCTAGTCATTATATTATTATATAAGAAAAGTCTTCTTCTTCAAGTATTATTTCTCAAATTCACTTTCAGAATCTTTATCTGATTCATCTTCTTTAGAACTTGTATCTTTAAATATTGACTTTCCTCTATCATCATAAATAAATTTAATTAGCACTTTTCTTTTTTGATCATTATATTTAAAGATGAGTAGTCCTTTTTTGATATCAATATTTGCTTTAATTTTATTCAAAAAGTTCATTCCAACAATTACTGAATGTGTTTTTGCTTCATTAATATCTATTTCAATAGGAATCATGATTCTATCAATATTTAAAAGTAAATTATCAATAGATCCAAGAGATTATTTAGATATACTATTTATATTTAATATTAAAATATTTGAACTGCATTATATTTTTAATTCTATATCTTTAATAAAATTATGTATAGCAACATATCCAAAGATATCAGTATCAATAATTAAATTAATAATATTCTTTTTAACTTTTATTTCACACCAGACAGATATAGTTTTGAGTTTTTGTTCAAGTAATACTCTTCTTTTTCTTTTTAATTTGAGTGCTATAGCTTAATATATTTCTTTTGATAACTGGATTCTTTGTGATAGTAAGGTCTAAATAAGTTAAATAATAATTATTATTACCAAAGTAATATAAATTTTTTTAATTTCATAATTTTTCAAACTTGGAAAATTTGACCAATCAAATAATCTTTAGAAAATATGTGATTTCAAATAATATAATTCAGTCAGAGAGATTTCCAAATTTGTAAATTAATTCTAGAATAATCAATAACAGTACTCAAAATTTAATTAGTACTTAATATCATTAGCATAGAGAATTTAATAACACTTTATCAGTCAAATACTTCAAATAAAATTTGAAACTAATAATAGAAACATACTTTTATGAATATACTCTTTCAGAATCCTCTAGGATCCTCTCAACTTTACATAGTAGTTTTTTATTAATTTGAGTTTAAAGTTTATATCTTTCTCTACAATGAATATAAAAGCAGCTACCAAAAACTTATCTTGTTTATTTGAGTTTCTTGCTAATGAATATGATGAAAATTAATTAACAAGATGTAAGACTAAACAGAATCAAAAATAGTAACATGCAATAGCTAGTGCTGCAGCAGAAAGTATAATGAAAATAGCTAAGTATTTTTCTAAATTATTTGTATTACTTGACTCTCTAGATAGTTACTCTTATGTGAAAAGCATTATAATTAGATTATCATTAAAAAGTATTATATTAAATGAGCTATAAAACTAGATAATTCAAATTTTTTAGATTCAGAAAAAAAAGAGAGAAAAAGACCAAAACTTTCTGATAATATCAAGTTGTCATCTTCCAAAAAAACTTTTTCTGAATTTGAAGTCCAAGTATCCTTGCCAAATGAAATGTTTCTGAAAAGAATACATGATCTAGAAGACTTGAATCAGCATTTATTATTTGAAAATATGATACTGAAATAGCAATTGAATGAAATATTTGCTGACTAACAAGTCTGTATTAGGATTGTGACAGAAATTACTAAAAGAAAATGAGATAATCTGTATAATGATGTAATAAGTTTAATTAACAATCATAAATGATTTGATTTAGATAATCTTTTAGAATATTCTCTTTTAAAATGGCTTGTGAAGTGAAATGCAATCATTGTAAGGTTTATTAAAATTCTTACACATAATAAAACTGAATATCAAAATGAAGAGAAGAAGCTTTTTAAGCATGTTATAGTAGTTAATGCTATATATAATTTATGATATTTAAAATATTTTTCTGCTATTAACTTAGTTACTTCAATAATTAAATATTTATTAGCAAGATTAAAAATGATTATTTATATTGATAACTATATTATGAGCTCCAGTTATTATAAAAAGTTTACTAACTGATTAGAAAATTTAGCTATAAAATAGCAAAAGCTTTCTGATAGTTTTTTATTTTTAGTTTTTAATAATAAATAGAAAGAATAAAAAAATTACTTAAATCGTAGATATAATATGGTAGTATTTCATATTATTACAAGTTTTATTACTTTTAATTATGATTGAAGTAATAATATTTAAAATACAGATTCTTGACTATATTCTGAACTTTCTGAAAAGGAATATGAGAAATTATTTTTTTTAACTTCAGGTATGAGAAATGAAATTTATACAGAATTCACTAATTATTTTATAACTATTTTAGATGAGCTTTGTATAAAGAAAAATCAAGAAAGAAATATAATTAATGAATTAATACATTATCAAAGTTAGATCAGATTAGTTAAAAAATACTTTGCTTGTTAATTATCTAATATTGATAATAAAAAGTGAGTCTGTCTTACATGTCATAACAAATTATTAACAATTGCTAAGATGAATTAATTAAACAAGTCAGCTAATATTGCAAATAAGGATGAGATTTATACATCACAATTATATATTCCTGATCTAATATTGATAAATTCAAATTTGACTGCTAATATTTGAAAGATTTTTGAGCATATTGAAGAACTATCTGATATTAAGAATGATAATTGCAAATAGATTATAGTAATATATGATGGCATACTATATTATCATGCATAAATGATCAAGAAAGATTTTCCTTGGCTTATATTAATACCTGGTACTCTTCATGAAGAGATGAATATATTAAAAGAATTCATCAAATTGAACTGATATATTAATATAAGATATTTCATTAAGTCTTAGGAATATCAAAGTGAGAGTTAGCTATAGTTCTTTAAAAAATATCCTGACTATCATAAGTTATAAGATTCAATATGTAATATATATAGATATATAATGGTCTTCAAATTAATGTGACTATATGTTATTTTTTCAGAAAATTCTTCTATTGATGGTTATTTAGAATAGATCCAAAATTAAATTAATCTCATATTCAGGTTAAAGTATGAATAAATTTTTTCTTATTTACAAGCAATTATTAATTTTTATATCAGTATTCATTTTAATAGATCTTTACTAAGACTCACAGCTAGGCAAATATCTGCACTAATCTGGTCTACTCAATTTCATTCAATTTACTAATTAATTGAAATAGTCAATAAAAAATAAAAATTACGATTAAAGTCTGAAATTAACAAGTTGATTTAAGAAAGAGTGATAATATTATGATCAAAACTTTCAAATTAGTATCAAGATCATGATGTAATACTTGAAGAAATTAACAAATAACTCAAATTATTAATTTCTTCTATATCTTTACAGTAATATTGGAAAATTGTAACATATAATTATATCAAATTTATGAAATTGCATAATAATCTTTTTAATATAACAGGATATTTTGAAAGTGAATCATACAGACCTCATACACTTTCTAGTTTTGTTATTAAATCAAACCAATTTCAGATTTAGATAAGAAAAATACAGTTTATAAATCCAAATGCTTCTAATCATGATTTTCATGATATAAGTAATGAATTTATACTAAGTAAAGAAATGAAACAATTTAGTAAAATTATATAAATAAAGTGAATAGACTTTATTAAAATAAGACTAATTAAGAAAATATCATTAGGTGCTTGGTAACCAATACCAATAATAAATGAAGATATGAATAATTAAAAAGCTGAAAACATGTTAACAAAACTACAACTTTTATCTATTATTAACTCTTTGATATCTCTTTTAAATGATTTAGAATGATCACATTTTCAAGGCTTAGCAAATAAATCCTATAAAGATTTAATGAATATCCTTCAAAAAGTTAGATCTGAATTAAATAATAAAAATATTAAGTTTTAAGCCAATTAGCATATTTTTTCTGATATTCTGCAGTTGAATTCCAGAAATTTCTAGATGTATTTTTGTCATCATAAAAAGAATGATCTTTATTATTAAATTTGGAAATCTTTCTAATTATAATTAGTATATTAGTTATAGATTTAATTATGATTCAATAATATTTTTGTAATATTCTAAGATTATCAATAAATAATTAGCCCTGAAATTAACAACAGTTCACAAACAGTTCAATAATAATTCAGAAATACTTTAGAAATAGTTCATTAATGAATTTTATTAATTTTTATCTTTTATTTTTTCTTTTTAAAATATATATCTTATCTTTTTATTTTATTTCATCATTTGTATTATCATTTAACCTATCATATATATCTTATCTCTTATTTTTTCTTGTTTATTTATTAATACTTTGCCCCAAAGATTGTAATTAAAATCTAGAATAGTAAATGAGTTTAGATAGAAACTTGTAAAATCTCAAAGATATATAAATATTTTTACTCTGAGATCTGAAATAAACATACTTAAATAATAATAATTTAATTGTTATTAAAAATATTTGAGTTATACTTATCTTGTAATTTTCCTTGTAAACTTATCTTGATATCCTGCTTTCAATTACCTCTTCTATTATAATAAATTATATTTTGATTGAAAAGGTTCTTGATAGCTTTCCTATATATAAAAGCTTGGATTTGGCATTTGTTATTTCTATTTGAAAAAGATTTGGTAAGCTTTTCTATATGCAAAAGCTTTATTTGGCATTTGTTATCTTTATTTTATTTGATATTAGTTGTCTTAGTTTTGTTTGCATTTATTACAATTATTTTAGTATTTGTTGCTTAGTTTTTGATATTACCTTCTAGTTTAGTATTTATGATCACAATTTCATTTTTATATCTTTATTTTATTTTGTTTTTGCCTTGTATTGATATAATACTTATAAATATTAGTACTAGAAAATCTTCAGAATAATTATTATTCTCTTAATCTTTATAAATAATTTAGTCTTCATTCTCAAAACTTATTATAAACTATATTTGTGATAAAACCTACCTTCTAGAATATAGTTTGTAATATTTGGTACTCTCTTTATGAATTTCATCCACCCAGAGATTCCAGTCAATTCATTTTATTATTTTCATTTATTATTCATTTTAATTATTTTAAGGATTAACTACTCTTGAGATATTGATTATCTAATTAATTGAATAGTTTATAAGTATATATTACTCTTTTATTGAACTTTCAATTATCCTACATCTCAATAAACATAACAGAGAAGACCCTTGGAAATTCTCATCTTATATTAAATCATATAACTACTACTCTTACTATTTTTTTACCAATAAAAATTCAGACAGAAGATTTGTAAATTTTCTTATCTGAACTCAGAATTATTATATAATCTCACATAACAAACTCTCACAGGAACTCTTTGATAATATTGTACAGCAAAATCTTATACCTAATCAACTTCAAAGAGAAATTATCAAACTATTAAATATCTTCATATTTGAAATTAAAATTACAGTTAAATAATAAACTTATCTAGTGAACAGTATTTTTTCTGTTCTTGAAAAGACAGATAATTTTGAAACTCTCACAACCAATCAGCCAACAGAATCAGAATATGAAAGTAGTAATTCAGAAGATTTAGAAGAATTAACAGTCCCAATCAAACAAATTCAACCTCAGAAATCACAACTAAAGAAAGAAAATATCACATCAGATAGAATGGATAGTCTCATTTAAGCTCTTGAAAAATCTATTTGATCCATAAAGATATAAAGAATGAAGAAGATTCTTATTCTAATTCATAAATTTAAGAGTAATGATCAGGATCTAATTGAGTAATTACATGACTTTGAAGTAGTCACAAAAGCCAATAGAATTATCAATGACAAAAAGATTGAAATAGTAAGAGAATATCTAGAGGAATCAGCTACTATCTAATTTGATCAATGATCTATAAGTAACACTCTCAGATTAAGTAGATGAACAAATAAAGAGTATAATGATCATGACTTTACTAGCTAATTTATTCTTAAATTTTATTCATCTCATAAGATATAATAGTGATAAGATGAATTGGAATTCTTAAAGTAAACTGGAATTATAGAAAAATATACTAATCAATTTATGAAACTAGGAAGTAAAGTAGATCCAAAGAATGATTATCCAGAAGAATATAAGATTTGGATTTTTAAGAAAGATCTTAAATCTAAAATTCAAAAATAAATTAATCAAATGCTGATGATATTATAGAAAGTATTATTAAAACTGCCAAAAATGTGAAAGAAGCTGATTCAGACCTACTTGAACAAATCTATCATCAAATCCAAGCTCAGCTAACTGGTAAATAGAGTACTCTTACTAAGATTTTGCAAGATCTGATCAGTAGGTTAGATCGTGTAGAATCTGATAAAAGATATAATAATCAGAATAATAATAATAATTAATAACAAAATTAGCCAAGAGATTAATCTACTATTATCTGTTATACTTGTAAAGGAAAAGAGCATATTAGTAGATATTATCCAAATAACATTCAGTCTATAAATCAGCAGTCTAATAATCAAAATACTCCTCAAAACTGGAATAATTAAAATCAGAATAATAATAGTAATAATAATAATTAGCAGAACCAGAATATCTGAAACTATAATTAGTAATCCAATAATTCACAAAACCTGAATACTACTTTTCTTCTCACTCAAATTCAGAATTTAATAGCTGCTTTGCAAGTATCTGATAATGGTTCATCTAGTGATTCATCTATCCAATCTAGTTTCTCATTACTAGTAACTCATGATTATTTTGCTGGAGAAAGAAAATGTCAAAAAACTATCAAAGAAGAAGAAGAAAGTGAAAAAGAAAATGAAGTTACTCAATCTTTACCCAAAGTATCTGAAAAAGAAAACCAACTTAAAGAAGAAGAAATGAAAGAAAGGAAGAGTACACCTTCCAATTCTAGCCAAATATGCAGAAATCTATAATATACTCAAAGATTTGATATCACAAAAAGCTAATATTACTATTGCATAACTTATCAAAACTTCACCTGAATAGAGAATTTGAATATTAAAAGAAATGAGAAAAGAATTCCAGAAGAAACTTAAATGGAAAATAATATTCACCCAGAAGATCAAAATAATCTTAGCCTGGTATAAAGCCAAAGCTGAAAAAATTCCTGTGGACTTGATCATGGATACTAGAGCATCAGGATGTGTCATTAGCTATAAATTTCTCAAACAATTAGAAATAAAGATTTAATAAAAATCAAATATCTCCATGTTTAATATTAATGGACATTTCAAGTAACCATTAGAAGCTATTGATAACTTTCTTATCACTATTAATAGAATCATAATTCTAGCCAAAGTGGATATTACTGAAGCTTGAATCTACAGCCTTGTAGTAGATATGAACTGGTTAAATAAGATTAATGCCAAAATTGATCTAAAGAAAAATATAATGATCTTTGATTGGAATGGAAAAGAAGGAAGAGTATCAATCAAATTCATTCATGAATAATGAAATATTATATCTGAAGATAGTAATAATGATACAGAAATATTCTCTAGTGAAACTTCTGATAATGAATTTGAAATTGAAGATCAAAACCTAGAAAATCATAATTTTTTATAGTGAATATCTGATAAATTCTGAACTCAGATTCATATTTCATTCAGATAATTTAATAATATAGACTTTGAAAAAGTTTTATACATGACCATAAATTCAATTTCTAAAATTAGAAATATCAAAATTTTTAAAGAAGAAATATAAGTTAAAGATATCACTCTTATCTGGAAAGAATATTTGAAATTGGAAAGAAGATTCTAGCAAACTCACTATCAAAGTTCATAATAAACTTTTGATTAGAGAGATTCTATAGCTGAATGTTGGTGTCATCATAAATTATCAACATCCAAACATGAATATTCTTAATATTTTGATGATCTAGTTATCTGAATTAATATTAAAATAAATATCTCAAATGATCTATCAACAATTTTACCTTAGAATGAAATTAAAAACTGGTAGTTAGAAGTAGAACATATCTAAGAATCAGAGAAGATATCAATCACTAAAGAAAAATTCTTTTCTAAAAGTAAAGCTCTACGAAAATTAAAGCTAGAAGAAAGAATAGTTAAATATTCATATTATAAATACTTTGTGAATAGTGAAACTATTTCAAAAGCAAGAGATAGAAGTGAATTTGAAAAACAATTTTGTACTAATTGCTTTACTCAATAATAACTTAATTTATCCACCTGTGATTATTGTGGACTTTGAGATAAAGCTAGATACTTTCTTGAAATAACCTGGAGATATAATGATATCAAATATTTTTGTGACTATACTGAGCAATATATATATGCATTTAATCATGATGATTGGTGAAAAAATAATGGTACTATCAGAAAATTAAGAAGTGATAGTAATTTATTAAATATTTACTAACAATATAATGAAATTGGAAAAGTAATACTTACTAGATATATCACCAAATATAATGAAGAAGAAGAGATACAATATATTATCTATAATAAATCTGAAGAAGTATCAGCTCAAGAGATCTTCCTGATCATCTATCAATAACCATCTCTATCCCAAAGAAAATAACTTGCTCAATTAGAATACATTAATATTAAACTTTGTAATGAATGTTTGATTTCTTGTAATTCAGATATTTGTGAAGATTATATATAATCTGAACAGGTTGAAGAGTCACTAGAAGAGAAATATTCAGAATCAGAAAAAGAAGAAAAAGCTGAAGATAGTGGCTATGATTCTATTAAAGAGATTCTAAACAAATATTATATAACATCTGAAGAATGTGAAGATGAAGTAGAAGAAAAAGAATAACTCAAAGAATAATTAGCAAATTTAATGATCAAAATTTATAATGTTGAAGACAAAGAAAAAATGTCTGAACAAGCTCATGAACATAATGCAGGCTTTGATCTTAGATATCCTGAAGAAGAAGTTATCTTGGTTTAATCTTGCCAAACAATTATGATTAATCTTTATTTAGTAATTGAAGTTCCTATAGGAACTGTTTGTCAACTAATATCTTAATTATCATTAACTAAGAAAGGAATAAAAGTTAAAGGAGAAACTGTTAATGCTAAATATATTGGAAATATTAGAGTTCTTTTATATAATAATTTCAATGAACCTTATAAGATCCAACCTAATGAACAAATTGCCTAAGCAATTTTTTTATAACTTGCTCCAATTGAAGAAATAATATCTGTGAATACTAGAGAAGAATTAGGAGAATCATCTTGTGGAACTCAAGAATTTACATCAACTAAAAAGGATAAAATAAAAGTATACTTTCTAAATAAAGAAGAAATCAAAAAAGTAGTTGAATAAAAAGAATTAATACTTGGATAACAAGATGTCTTACATAACCTGTTACAAGTCTACAAAAATATTTTTGCATCAGATCTCAATAAACTTAGATAAATCAATATTATTTAGCATTTAATTGATACTAAAAATAAAAAGCCTGTTCATCAAAAGACTTATAGAGTAACTTTACCTAATTAAAAATTTATTCATAATAAAATCTAATAAATGTTAGATACAGATATCATTCAAAAATCCAATAGTCCCTAGATCTTATCTATTATAGTAACAGTAAAAAAAAATGACAAGAAACAATTTTATATTGATTATAGAAAACTTAATATATTTATCAAGAAAGATATCTATTCTTTATTACGAATTGATAAAATGATGAATAATCTTGGAGATGCAAAATGGTTTTCATCTATGGATTTTACATCTGGTTACTAATAAATTGAAATGGAATCATCCAGTATTGAAAAGATAGCCTTTATTTCAAGAGAAGAATTATATGAATTCAAAGTTATGTCTTTTAAACTTTGTAATACATCAGCAACTTTTCAACAAGCTATGAATAGTATACTTGAATACTATAACTAGAAATTCACCATAATCTATATTAATGATATAAATATATACTCAAAAACTTGGAAAAAATATCTGGAATATTTACAAAAAGTTTTTCAATGAATCAGAGAAGCTAGATTAAAACTCAACTTGGAAAAATATAACTTTACTTGAGATAACTTATCCTTTTTAGAATATATTATTACTCAAGATGGAATTTCATCTGACCTCTCAACTATTCAATAAATTCAAGAGTTTCCTATATCAACAAATATCAAAAAGCTTAGATCATTCCTAGGACTAGCTAAATATTACAGAAAATTTGTTAAAGATTTCTTACAAATAGTAGCATTACTATTTAAACTTTTAAAGAATAATATTATTTTCATTTGAATTATAGATCAAGAGAATATATTTCAGACTTTGAAAGAAAAACTCATCTCTGCCCCAATCTTAATTTATCCTGATTTCAGTAAGAAATTCTATCTTTATATTAATATCTCTAACTCTGGACTTAATATAGTATTATCTCAGAAAGATAATGAAGAAAGAGAATAAGTAGTAGCCTATGTAAGTATTTCATTAAAACTAGCAGAAAAGAATTATAGTATCACTGAAAAAGAAGCTCTGGCTATAGTATGAACTATTAGATAATTTTGACATTATCTTCTTGAATCTCTTTTTAAAATCATTACTAATCATAATACACTTTAATAATTATTTACTAAATAAGTTAATTTTGGATTTTGAATTTCAAGATGGATAATGACTAAAGATGGTAGCTGTAATTACTATGTTGTAATACTTATATTGCAATTATATATTACAACTTATTAAAAAATTTAATAAAAATCATAACTTGCTATAACTTATTGCAAGTCATAACTTGCTGCAACTTATTGCAAGTTGCAACTTGCTATAACTTATTACAAGTTGCAACTTGCTGCAACTTGCCGTAACTTACTGTAACTTATCATAACTTATTATAACTTATTATAGCTTACTATAACTTACTATAACTTATTATAATTTA
>CAJVPS010001957.1:0-13616 GCA_910591765.1 Ambispora leptoticha | reverse complement strand
CGTTGATTTCTTACCAACTAAATTAAAGATAGAATAATGAATTAGTTAAATAAATTAATATCAATTAAAATTAAAATTAAAATTAAAATGAAAATGAAAATAAATGACGAATTCTCACGTTCATAATCAGCACTAATCAAAAAAGTTGATAATTAGTAGGTATTAAATAAAATAATAATCTTAGCTATAATTTTTACCGTCTTTTTTCACACTCATAGGTCAATTTAGCCTCCAGTGAATTATTATTATATAAATAGAATAATAACGAAGGTGAATAAATAACTACAAAAATAGGGAATTTTGCATACTTATCGCTTAAATCAAATTGCGACTTTAGATACCATTAAAATTAATTACCTCATGCAATAATTCTTTTATTGTCTTAGCTGACTTTAATGCAACATTTATCTTAGTCCGAGCATTCTTATTCCAAATAGCTTTGTACACTTCACCAAATCCTCCCTCGGCAATTTTCTCAATATTAGTAAACTCTACGAAAGGTATTTTCTCAATTCCAGGTGTCGATCGAATAAACTTTTCGATTTCATTATTTGAATCTATGTCTTTATTAATGTCTGCCATATATTTATGTTCAAAGACGACACCTAATGTAAAATGATTGACAATCTCTGTGTAATTAAATAGCGGGATTTATTTATTCATGATAATATATATGATATTCGGATTTGCAGAATCCATATCGTGATGGATCTACGCGAAATTTTTAATTAATAAAATAACCAAAAATCCGGACCATTCAATTCACCTAATATAGGCGAATTGAATGGTCTTATTTTTGTCCGAATTGGACATTTTAGACGTCAAGATATCGTGTCCAAAGTTACCGGATTTTGTTTTAGAGAAATTTAATACAGTCAACTCTTTATATAGCGAACTGATGGTTCTGTTAAAAAAAAGAGTTCGTTACATAAAGTTACTATATTTTCTATAGTGTCCGCTCTTTCTATAACGAACTAATAATGATTATATCAGACTGTATACATTTATTTTTTCACGTGACTATCTAAAAAATCGGTTTCGCCGCAAAAAAAACAAATTTTCAATTTACGCAAAAATCATATATAGCTAAGTAACATCTCACTGACAAGGATATTAAATTAGCTGATGTGGAAAAATTACTTGATCTCTGCAAGATAAATAACGCTAATAATTGATAAAAGGTCTGTTTCTGGTGCAATACTCACTAATCTTGTGCTTTTTTTTTTTCCTTGGTACTTATCTTCAAACCCGCCCCAAAAAAAACACATTCGTGCTATCGGTAAGTGTATCATAATAAATTTGGTCAGCGCGAGTGAACGCAAAATTTCTATAGCTATTGTTTCATTTTTCTACTTATGCCATATCATATTTTATAATGTATAGGACATTTCAAACCTATACTTAGATGTGTTTTTTTATTTGTTTTAATGGTATCTCATATCTTCCTCATCTTGCAGAATCTCTGAAAAGACATATTGAGAAGGTCGTCAAAAAAGAAATAGACGAACTTAGACGTGAAGTGAAAAAAATACGTTATTTTGGCTGAGTTCACCATTCAATCCATCAACAATTTCTGCAAACACCATTCAATGATTTATTATTTGTCTTTAGGTACTAATACGGAAACTGAGAAAAGTAATGACGTGGCTAAATATGGCAGTGTAATGGATTTCCCATTTCCATTAACCCAAATTCGTAGACGAAATTCGCATGGAAAGTTTCAGAAACCCATCCAACCTTTCAGGCGCAAAATCAAGTGAAGATGAAATACAAGGATACTTCATGGATGAATGTACGGCATTCAAAGTACTACCAGAAAAACAAACTTCATGTTGAAGACACAAGTAGTACATCATTACTGAATACTCGAAAACCAGGTTTTGTATTCATTCAAAAAGGAAAACATCTGGATCCATTGAATGTTGTAGCTGTTGGTGAAAATAAGAAAAGTAAGAATTTTAAAAGTGCTGACATAGGACACGCAGTGGCATTTGCCGAAAAAGTGCACCAACTTCAACAACGACGACAACGTGTATATCTATAAAGTAACTAGAAATGAGGATAATGAATTTTCGTATAGATACACGACATCTGAGTCATTAACATATAACACCTCCTGATGGATGGAAATATTTGGTGACAATCATGCAGAATTCTCCGGATCAGTTGGAATGGATCGAACCTTTAATAAATTTTGATGGAAATACTGGTTCGATCTGTCAGTGCAAGTAGAACGAGTATTGTGTATGAAGGATTTTTTGAGAGCAGTGAAAGATCTGTAGTCGTAAAAAAAGCGAAAAATGAAGCATATCTGCCTTGTTTTGTCAACTAAAAGAAGATATTGACGAGACTATCAGGTTTGAATTCATCTTATCTTCCGAAACTCCTTCTGAGCAACGATGATACTCTTATTATGTCTCCTCTTTGCACTAAAATCAATAATCTGCAAATGAAAGATATCGAAAACATCCGTTGGAACCCTTAAGACGGTGTATTCAAATTTTCAGCTTGTATGGTGGTGCATAACATCTAAAGTCATCAAATATTTATATTTTATAGATTGTATAAACCTCTTAACTAAAAAGTAAAATTCAAAATTTAATCCGTGAATATTAAGACTCATTCTACATATTCATGGATTAAATTTTGAATTTTACTTTTAGTCAAGAAGTTTATACAATTTATAAAATACAAATATTTAATGACTTTGGATGTTATGCGCCACCATACATATGGACCTTCGAAAGTATAACTTCCTTCGTGATGACGACGGCAACATTTTAATTATTGACTGGGGGTGGAATGCAAGGTGAAAATGCAGGAGTGCTTGAATGTATGTCTGATAATGTTCTTCAATCATTAGTTAATGACAAACCAATAAATTATGAACCAATGATTGATTTGGTATGTCTGATCCGGTCGATGCTTCATCAACCACTATTGATTGAGAGGATTTCCTTTGATTGGGTTCCGCGAAACTCCAAGGAACGAGTGCAAAATATTTGGCCTGTTAATGGAAGATCTGTATTGTGGAGCAAGATCCGTTCTAATGCCGAGAATTCGAATTATGATGACGAGTTATAGTGACGTAGTAATAAAAAATGCACAACATTGATGTTCAAATCCTTTATGTAATTTATCAAGCGAAATTCATTATCATTATAAATTGAGCTTTGTTCTCTCGCATTAGAAAACACTCTAAAGTAAATTATATTTATGTATGTGTATATGTTAAATTAGCGAGTTTCAAATTCTCTTAGATCCATTGTTACACGTGTTTTCATTCTCACATTTCACATGACAAATCTGGCCACTTAATATTATTCTTTTATTCTAGAAGGGGAGCAATAATGAACATGTTTATCCACTTAAATTATAATTAAACAAGCGAAACTATAATATGACATCAATATGTTCTATTATTATTATTTCTTCTTGTTAGCTAAAATAAAAATCAAGGTCTATTTCAAATTAATTATCATAATATTTTTAGTCTCTCTTTTGTGATAAATCTAGTACAATTTAGTTCAGAAATCTAAAAAAGTATTTATTTGGCCACTGGGAAAATATGTCCTCTTTTGATTTGTCCTCTTTTCGGATCGATAGTCCCTTCTCGGAAAGACAAGACACCTAAGCTCATGCATGGGATTACATTAGCTGGTATCAGTGATAAAATGTCAAAATCGCTTTCCTCTTCTTCGATTCGATCCGAGGCTTTGCTTTTATTTGGGGCATTATTTGTTGGGCTTTTTACTTGATTCATTGCCCCTTTATTTGTGACGGTTGCATTTTTCAAAGATCCAGCTGATTTTTTGACGGGAGATGTGATGGAATTTCTTGCGGGTAAACTACGCTTATTATTATTTTTAACCCCTTTAATATTGGTCCCTTTCTCGTGATTATCGTCATCATCAATGAGCTTGGAGGTCTTTCCAGAGGAATTATTAATTTTCGAGGATTTCAATGACTTTCTTGACGTATGAATATTTTCTTTTGTGTGAGTCCAATCTTCTGGTTTAAATATTTGACCAAAATCTTTATCGGTGTTTGGACAATTCTTAAAGAATTTTCGAATCTCTGAAGTGGTCGTGTATAATTTACGATGACGACTTGGTGATAAATTAGAAGGAATGACCCTTTGATCATTCTTCGGGTCAAGCAATCTGCAATAAAGTTCAGCTTCTGTTGATGAACACGTTGATCCCTCCGCCTCCTCCCCCTCCTCATCCTCATCATTCCCCTCTTTATCCTCATTCCCCTCCTCAATTTCCATCATATTCTCTGACTTCTCCTTATTATTGTCGTCAGCATTCTGTTGTTGTTGTTGTTTCTTATTGTCGTCAGCATTCTGTTGTTGTTTCCTCCATCCAATCACAGTGTCATCTTTATTTACTTTGTTTTCTAGGAAAAAAAAAAAAAAGCATATAAACTTAGATTTCTCATATCATTTCTCATCGTTAAGATAAATTATCAGGATAAATGAAAAATCTTTACCACAATTCATCAATGTGTTATTGTTCTCTAAATTATTTTTCAAATGACAGTCTTTGCAGTACCATGTATCACCTAGAGCATTTTGACGATTGACATCCCTATCGGTTATCTCGGGTCTGTGACAAGTTTGGTGAAATCCCTTATTGCAACCATTACAGACACAGATAAAGTTCAATACGAAATTCGGACCACCACAAACACTACAAGAGACCAGTTGTTCTATCCAAGGTATCAGAGGTTGATCAGGATTTGATGCAGTATCTGAAATCCAAAAAGGATCTTCATCATTGTATAATAATTCCGGGTCTATATAATCGCTTTGTTCTTCGAGTTTTTGTGAGTATGTACTAGAAATCGAAGTTGACCCTGTTATAGATTCTGTGTCTTCTGAATCAGAGCAATGACACGGTGACCTATTACCATCTTTCTGATTGTTATGAGCAGTTGTATGCATGTTTGAGTAGGATAAGCACAACTGTGAACCGCAAATATTGTCCTATATATCAATTCATGAAAAACTTTTATGGTTAGGAATTTTCGTAAAGGTTTTGAAAGACGAGAGGATTAAAAGTTTAAGTTGGTGACGTGTGTCGCTACTTAGAATCACCTGGAGAGGAAAAGGCTCTAATTTGATATTGGACATGTCGCGCTGTAAAGTAGTGAGAGCTGTTCCAGACATAACCTCAAATCTTGCACATGTACAATTAAGCCAGGGGAAAATCTAACAAGGGTAGGTTAAGTGAAAAAGTTTTAAACGAGAATAAAAGAAGGTGTTAATTTATATCTATAAACTTGATTGGCTGAGCTAAATAGTTGTCGTTGGATCACGTGCAAAATTTATAGCGTGTTTTTAAAAATCACATGTTTCATACAGTCGCGCCGAAATTAGTGTCGGGGATAGTCATTTTAAAAATGGAAGACCTTTTTTAAAATTTTTTGTTAATACTGTTGTTTTGTTTTGTTTTTCTTCAGGGTTTTCTAACGAATAAAGATGTTTGCAATAATCCAATCACGTTTGCCACCACATTGGGTATGTTTTGTCGCATTTCTATGCTATAATAATGATAATAAAAAAAAAAATGAATCCCATGTAAAATAAATTTTTGGAATTTATTTTTATAAGGTTGATTTTTTCAGCGCTCTTAGTCTCGCTGACATGTAAGTAAATAAAAACGTGTACTCTTCCAGCAAATTAAAAAGTAAACTAATGCTTTTTCTTCCTATACGCAGCATTGCTGGAATTCCTGCGATTATTGTTATATATACGGTGATACCTAGCGCACTATTTACGATGAGGCATAGAAGTAGTAAAGGAAACTGGTATATCCCTCCTGAGCCTAATGACGAATCACCAGCAATGCACGCAAAATTGGTTTGTATTTTATTTTAGATTTTGTTTTGGAGATAACGTATTTTTATTAATTCATTTCTCGTCTTAAGCTCATCCTAAGAAGTTTAGCATTCATGTTTGCCATTAAATATATCGCACAATATATTTTTAATCACCCGCCACCTGAAGTTTTTGTTTCGGGAGCAATGTTGACAGTTGCGGTAAATAGATTTATCTTATTCAATGCTAGCATATATTCACCCATTTATTTATCAATCGTCCCAATTGTCTATACATTATAAAATTGTGATTATTGGTCAATTGTAACTGTACGAAAAAAGCTTATAACAGTCAATATTTATCATTACGAGAACCGCGGTATCGTTAAGCCGGCCATTCCACTTTCAATTCTTTGGGGTATCGCCACTATCACTACTTTAATTTATACCACGAAGGCGCATGACGTTTCCCATGAGATATATCTTGTCTCTAGTATGTTAATGTTCGTTCTCGAATTAGCTTCTCCTCGAGCTGCAAGGCTACCAAAGGTAATCAACTATCCTTACATACGAGACAATTCTTGTACAAGATATTAAAAATAAATTTAGTTCTAATCCCTATTCAGAATTGTCCTACTGCTTGACTTCAAACTAGATCAATAGTCAAAGGTTTTTAAGCACATTATATCATATTTTTTTCATATTATAGGCGGATAGAAGACCTCCGCTCAAGGACGCGCATAAGCCTTTGAGTGATCAAGAAGTGACCACGATAGATCATACGAAAGCAGATTAATATTTTTCGTGAAAAAATTTCGCATTTTTCATTTTTTTTAAGTTAATTAGCATTTCGAAATTCATTTTGTTTCTTTGAAATTGATCAATAGATCATATTTTATATTGCATAATGTCTATAATATTCAAAAAAAAAAATAAATTAAATTAATCACTGATGATACTTTGCACGGTTAAATCTTGCTAAATATACACTCAATTTTTCTTCTACTTTAGGCTCAGACGATACGCCAGCTTCTTTTGAAATCAAGGATCTGTCATTCTCATCATTTGAACCACGATAACGAATATGTTCAATAGGATAATAATTTAACATTCTATGTAATATACCCCAAGGTTTAAATTTCCCTTGGCCCATCACAGTAAGATAGAATCCTGAGTACAATACACCGAGAAGTGTAAGACTTTCTCGGAATATGGCCCACCTCCTAGTTGCTATTGGAACCTCTGTGGTTTGTGAAATGACAAAAGACTCTGGAGAAAAAAAACCAAAAATTTTGTTAGCTATCAAAAAAAAGGAGTATAATAAAGGTCAAATTCCTTTTTTACCTGGTCGAATTACAATTCTACTGACTGCAACCGATTGATTAGTCCAACTTGGATCTCTATATTCATCCACTATCTTGTATATAACATCATTCTTGGTTTTGTTTCCCGTAATATATTGAGTTCTCGAAAAGGTAATTACTCTATTTGCATCTGCCGCTAAATACAAGAATCGATTGAACTGAAACAGTGAACTTAGTTCAAGAGGATCGAAAACATTAAGATACATTGGAGAATTAAGATCATTTTGATTGGCAAGTGGTCTGGTGTAAGTGAGAACCATATCATATACGTCATTTGTAGGTGGTGGATCTTGTAACAACGGTTCTCGACCGGCTGAAAGTATCTAATTTATTTGAATCATAAAATTAATAAAGAAAAATTATCCCAAAATTTTAGTAATAAAATCAATTACTAACCCAACATTTTGTTACAAGATCTTTTAGATTTGCTAATTCTTCAGAATCACTTGTATAAGTCGTGAGAAAATCTTGGTTATTACGTTTAACTCCATAGATCGTTATATTGAAAGTGTAATTTGGGCTATCAATACATAATGTAACTGCTGGTGGAACTAAGGAACTATTTTTTAGTATTGAAAAAGAATTTTCGGTGCTATTTAACCCAATAACTCCGTTATACAGGTTGAAGATAAAGACTCCGCTAAGAATCAACACTATAAGTGCGTGTATCGTATGTGTTGCTAAATTAACTACTGTCATTTTTTAGTGAATATAGGAAGAAATACAGTTGTTCCATTTTTATTTATGTTATATCGTAACGAGAGGTTGTGGTTATGTTTACAGCCTAGAAAAGTATATTCAATGAGGCTTATTAATGTATTGCATGTGCTATGGCCAGTGATTGATGGTGTAACAACATGTGTACTACTACTGAGATCAAACATTAACTTGGGATGGGAAAGGTTCTTTGGTGCTTAAAACAACCATCAGTTTCGATTGTGATAAATATCCTTTGATAAATCCCTATTAATAAAAAAGAAAGGAATTACGAAATGAATGATTTGATTTCAGCTCTTAAAAATTCATCAATAATTCTCACCATGTGAATCATCACGGACAAAGTCCATGCAATTTCTGCCATATCGGCATCTATGCCGGCAAATCTCAACGCAGTTAAGAATTGGGACATTGGGAGTTTTGAACCTTTGTTATTATGGCTCCAACTAGTCGTTTATCATGGAAAATTTTCTTTGTCATGTTAAAATTGCTCAAAAAGACATATTAAATAAATTAATGAACCGGAATATACTGTACACTTTTTTGAATAAATTCTTGACGGAAACCATTCTAGCCTTTTCAATTGTTAAATAGGTTCCATGTTCGATTAATATATGCTCTGCGTTTGCAAAAGCCAAATCGAAAGCTTTGACGTTCCCTGTCCGAATGGCATTTATAAATGGAGAATACAATGTCTTAAGTCTAGGATAACGATCGATTAATGCATTTGTAGGAAGAACGCCCCTAATCATCCAAACTGGTATTAAATAACGCAAAATCAACCTAGTAAAAGTAGATGATTGATCAAAAACTTTCCGTTATAGTGTAAAGAATCATAAATTAATGAGATAATTGAGCCCCCTAACTCTTTATTCCTTGTATATGAAATTGGACACATTCTGAAGGCTCCTTTTAAGAACTCTTCGGACTAAATACAAAGAATCGCAATAATAAATAAATTAATAAAATTCATTGAAAATAGAATCTATTAAATAATACCTGTGCATATTGTTGATCGGCAAAGCAGAGCAGACCATTGTAATATTTAAAAGTAATTTGATGCGCTTTGGGGTAATCTTCAAGTGGCGGCAAATCGGCAGAATTTACACCTCGCAAAATATTTTTACATAGATTCTCGTGGCCAAGCTATGATAATATGTCGATTAGCAAACATCAATCCATTGGAAGAATCAAATTTTGTTTTTGACATTCGTACCTTATGATGTGTTTTGATCAATAAATTTGCAATATAGTAAGTTCCCCATTGCTTCGATACACCTTTTGGTGCTCTCAATGAAAAATTGTGAAGTTAGACTAATCGAGCATTACAAGCCTCAATCCCAAACAATACGTCTCTTTAAGAAAAATACCTGTCTGTCACACACATGCTAAAGGATTTATTCAAAACACGTCCTGTTTCTTCGAGATATTTAGGTTTTTGGCCTGATTGCTTTAATTCTTTATCAGCCTAAACATTTTTATTCCCTTGTAAATATTATTATTGAGACTTGCGAAATAACATGAGATTATTTCTAAGTTATATCTCGACTGGTACGTAGTCTAGCAGTTTCTTTTTTACCTCAATAGCAACTTTTCTCAAATCCCAATTCACCTTATAAAATATTTGTAAATTTAAATTCGTAAAAGCTTCCCTTAGAAAAAGGCTTTATTTTATGTTACTAAATTTAAGGCTTATTATAATGATCAATGATATTGATGAAAAAGAAAACTTTATCGATTAAAAGATGAAAAGGATACTTTACTAAAGCGAGTTGGGCATTAAATGCATTAATATACTCTCGTCTGTAATATGCTAATAAAACTTTAAAGTGTAAAGATACTATTTCAGACCATGGTTTCGTGAAATGATGTTGTATATCTTCATAACGTGCCTATTGTTGTCGAATATCCATTTAGAAAAGAACGAAGAATGAACAAAAAGCAGTGAATTCTACTAAAGTCATCATACGGTTCCACTGTCAAGCGCTCCCGCAAGATTTTTCGAATGCTCCTCACTTATGCTTAACAACTTAGCTAAAGGATCATAGTTTTCCTCCTTCAAATATGTCGCAAATTGGTTAGCATAAGATTGTATTCGAAACGTATTATTATTTGAGAAAGTTAGGTTCGTGTCAATGTCCATATTGTATCGCGACATTACGAAAATCGAATTTTATGTGTTTTTAAAGAATTTGAGTAAACATACAACGATAAATCGCATTGATACAAAACACGTGGTAATGGTGTATCCTATAAAATGGCGATGTGTTAGCGTTAGTATTTGAATTTAAAATTCTCAGAATTGAAGTTTCGAAAATGAGGTGAGAATAAATACATTTTGAACTACTTATGTGTAGACTTTCGTTAGTATATATACCCTACGTTTTTGACGATCTATCGTTGTCAACTTTATAAATGATACATGAAAATCTTTAACAGCGATTTTTCTCTTTAAATTTCCATATATATTATCGTACATTTCTATTCCACTTTGCCAATAAAAAAGTTCGGGACCACCAGACGTTGCAATTCCAGACGACCTTAAATTGGATCCACCTAAAGACGACGAATTCACCGCTGCACAACTATCAGAGGTTGTTGGGCTTATTTAATTAACCTTGATAAAAATTCTGTCAAAGTGTTTGATTTTCTAATTTTTTCTTCTTTTTTTTTTTTTTTTTTTTTTTAGTATAGTGGGGATGATCCTAACAAGCCAGTGTATGTTGCTATCAAGGGAACTATATTCGATGTTAGCTCAAAACGTGATACTTATGGTCCTGGAGCCAGCTATCATATTTTCGCAGGAAAAGATGCATCTAGGGTAATTTTGTGGTATGGTTAATTTACTTGAAATCAATGTTCTTATAACTTCGAAATGTGCACATATTAGGCTCTAGGTAAAACCTCATTAAAACCTGAAGATGCGGTAGCTGATATTAGCACTTTAAATGACGAACAGGTATATTTTATTTATCGTTGTCAATTTCTACATTATATTAATACATTATATATTCAAAATTTGCAGCTCAAAGTTTTGGATCAATGGTATGATTTTTTCAAGAAACGATACAACATCGTCGGACGATTAGTCTAACTAAATAATATAGTGATATCGAAGGTTTTTTTCATCGATGGAATATTATTATGTAACTTATTATTTATTTAACCAATTATAAATATATATGTCGATAACAATACACGTTCTCATTATTCAATTATTTCTCTACTAAAACCAAGTGGATCCCACGACACGAATGTGAAATTAAAATCCAGATATTACCAATTTTTATATAAGAAACTCTATTATTATTATTATTATTATTATAAAGTGAATTAATATTTGATCTCAATGTCTCCTTCAGCGGGTGCGTCTAAATCAACATAGGATTTGACTTGACGAGGATCGGTAGACAGTGGGAATTCACTACATACATAAATCAATAACAATCAGTACAAGATACTTGTTCTACAATAAAAATGATTTATCTTTTACCTTGTTCTAGCACGAGCATCCATTCGTCTTTTATCAGTCGACAATTTCTGATTACGTAAATCGCGGGGATCATTGCGTCCGTCGAATCCAATTCTCGGAATTTGATCATGCGGTGTTCCAGCAGCGGCACCAAGAATAGCAGGGAAGTTAAACGGAAATATTGCTGGTGGACCATTTCCCATTACAGGGAATGGATTAGGAGGAATAGGAGATACGTTTGGAGCCGAATTCAATGCAGCAATTGGATTAGGTGGTGTGGTGGGAAGGAGGTGACTCGGATCCATTACATAATTATTTAAGAAAGTAATCTAACAAATAAAAAATTTAGTAAATAATATTTTCATTCTGGATTAATAGAAATAATAATTAACAATTACTTCGTTTTCAAGACTTTTCACTTTATCCGCATGCTTGAGACAAATATGTTTTCGCACAAACTCCTGTCCCTTGAATAATTTACCGCAGATTGAACATCGAAATTTTACCCCAGGTTCCATTTCAACAGTATTGGTTTCCAAAAAAGCATCACGTTCCCTATTGAATTAATCGGTCAGTACAAATTAAAATAACCACAATGATAAAAGTTATGGTGATAAGCATACGTCTCCAAATTCTTCCCGCCTAGTTTCTGAATTTTGGACAAGGCAATTTCAGGATTGAGCTTGATATCTATCTTATTTTCGAGTGTCTTTAACCATTGTACTATGTTACATTAAATACCAAAAGTTAATATATTAATAAGTAGACGAACAGGAAAAAATAAATGAACCCACACTCACCCTGATTTTGCTTATCTTTTGATGTTTTGGCAGGTTCACCTTTTTTCCTCAAGTGACGTCCTGGGCATTTTCTCGCGAATTCTTCCACCGAATCAGAATCGCTACCACAATAATAACAGAATAAATGAACCCGGCGTGCATATTCTAAATACAAATCCAAAGACTTTTGATGCTATAATAAAAAATTTTATTGTCATTTAACGAAGACGATAGATAGAATTGACAGCTTCGAATTACCGAAAAAAAATAATTACATAATCAGGTTTATTTTCATTAGTAATAGTATTAATTCTTTCCCGAAGTTTTCTATAACCGTTGAATCCGAGCTCTTTGTCAAGTTTCTTAATTATGTCCTCCATGCGTTGCTTATCTTTCGTAACCCGTTCGATATGATTCGCTATTTCAGGGGCAACACGATTGCGAACGGTGCCAGCATTTTTGTGACGAGCTAAATAAAAAGTGAACTCATCAACCTATAAGAATTAATAACGAGTATTATAAGAAAAATTATTCTGGCAGTTCAAAAAAGTCACAAAAAATACAATTAGATTTAATGAATTACTTTTTGCTCATTTAATTGTTCGTATGCGGCATCCATATTGGTTCCTTCTTCGAAAACAATCCAGCCCAGGCGATGAAATTTTTTGGAGGGATTAGGTTCCGATAAAGCAAGATATTTGAATCCTTCAACTTTATTGCACATCTTCATAAACAAATTCTATTAGAAGAGAAGAACTAGCATATAGAAATTAGTAAATCATCATTGAAAATATATTTACCTCAATAATTTTCTCGCGCTTAATAGTGGGCGGCACACTCTTGATAAAAAGACGATTTCCATCATCATCCACCTCAGATTTGACTTCAGTCACTGTTTCTAAATATAGGAACAAACAAGGTTAATATTCAGCAGTGTTCAAATTAAGAGAAACACGACAAGACAAAATTAATATTTCTCTTCTTACCTTCCGTCTTTACTACCGCATCCTCCTTAATAGTTGTTTCTGGTTCTTCATTTTCATTGCAGATCGCATCAAATTTACCAGCTTTCAATTCTGTGATGAACTTATCATAGAGTTGTTTCTTTAAGGCATTAATTTCTGTCGCTCTTTTCGCGATATGAGTTGGATGATATTTTTCTAAGAACCATTCTTCATTACGATGAGCCTCAAAAAATGTTCGAAGTTGACGCAAGCCAAACTCTTCCTTATATTTTGTATAAAGTTTGTGAAGTTCTTCATCCTCTGGATGCATTTTTGGGTTTTGACTCAACACGTAATCAGCATAATATTTGTAGGTGACCAAAAAATCTAACTCTGCAGGATCTTTTTGATTCTCTCTTATTTTATTTTGATTTTATATTTTATTATTATAATTATTATTATTATTATTATTATTATTATTATTATTATTATTATTATTATTATTATTATTATTATT
>CAJVPS010001956.1:0-13619 GCA_910591765.1 Ambispora leptoticha | reverse complement strand
GATCAAGATATTTAAAATTAAAGTTATTTATTTAAAATTATATAATAATATAATATCTAAAATTTAATTGGCTAAAACTGATGTGTTATTAATGATGTAATTATAGCTAATTATGATATATATATTGCAATTATTAATAAAAACTGCAACTATTAAAATTTAAATAAATAATTAAGTTATTATCTTTAATTCTAATATTATTTTTATTTGTTCATAATACTTGTCATCTTTATTATACTTATAGTATTTAATTGATAAGTAATTATTAATATAAGAATATTTGTTTAAATAAGTGATTTTATTTCTCTTTAATTCTTTAAATATTGAATGAAAGAATTTTTCTTTATTAAGTTAAGTATAATGTTCTTTTACTTATAAATCTAATATTATTATTTATTCATCTAAATTTTCTTAAATATTTAAAAGTAGTTGATTAATACTATTATTTTCTTCATATTTATCTTTACTTTCTTCTTCTATTATAGACTTCTTTTCTTTGAATTTACCAGTTGAATCAAAATCTAGTTGATCTCTTTCTGAATTATCAAGTTCTTTATAAGTTAATATTAACTGAATTTTTGTGATTTTTACTAATAATAAGAAGATTGCTTGAGCTATTTTCTTATTAAACTGTATGATATATGATTAATTAGAATTATTATGAATTAATATTTTAATATTTTCAGTTTTTTTAGTATCTATAGTATCAGCTTTTAATTTTATTTCTTTTTGAGCTAAAAAAAATCTAGAAATAAATTGACAAAATATTTTTTTTGATACTTTAATTACAATATATAAATTTATTATTATAGTTTCTTGTAATAAAATAACAAGATTTTCTAAATCTGAATATCTTAAATTAAAGTTAGTATCTATTTTATAAGCGTATTTTGATATTTTTCCTTTACTATTATTAAGTTTTACTTTTTTATCAATATTATATAGATTATTTTCTTTTTCAATTTTATAATACTTTTCTAGATAAGTAATAGGTATTTCAATCTGATTCTTCTGATTTTCAAATTATAATAGATCTTTGATTCAGCTTATAACTACTTTATGAACATGAGTCTAATTATTTTCTAGTATAAGATTATAATTAATATTTACAGTTACTAATGCTTTAATTTTGATTAATTCAATTCTTAAAATAATTGACAAGTCAATTACTTCTTTAAGCACTTTTTCTTTTTAACTATTAATATTAATTAAATTTATTATACTAGATTTTTGAATTTTTTAATTTATTTTCTTCAAGAATTATTAAATAACTATATTATTTATAGTATCACTATTAATTATTATTTTGCAAGATTGATTATTGATAAGTCTATTTATATATATAGTATTTACAAATATTTATAATTTTCTTTTTTATTTTCTAATAATAATTTCTTAAGTTAATCATTATAAATTAAAGATTCTTTAGTTGTAAATATACTCTTATTTTCTAAAGATACATTTAAGAGTTTAAATACTTTTTAGTAATTAATAAGCATTTTATTTATTATTATTATTATTATTATTATTTCTTCTATTATTATTATTATTATAATTATTATTATCTTGACTATTATTATTCTTTCTTGGATTAATATATCTATAACAATATAACCAGATCTTTATAGTCATAATAAATAATAAATTTCTTGAGTTATTATTATTAAAGTTATTATTATTATTATTATTATTTCTTCTGCTTTTGTATTCACTTGTAATATGACTAAATCTTCTACAATTATTATATCTAATAGAATTATTTTTATTATTAAAGTAATTGTTAGGCTAACTAAAAGTAGTTAATTTTTCTAGTTTTGAAGTGATACTTTCAATTTGTTCTGTTAATTTACTAATTCTAGTATTTACAGATGATATTAATAAGAAAGATAAGTTATTTAATATAGTATTATATTATTAAAAATTAGAATTATAAGCTATTACTATATTAATTGCTTCTTCTAATATTGCAGAGTAAGTTGAATTTATAAAGAATTTAATTTTTAATCTCTGAGCCTATCTATAAAGTAAGATATATATAAATGATCTGAATAGATGTTAGTCAGATCTAATTCTTCTAATTAGTTTTCTAATAGCTATAGCATATTATTCTATACTTTCATCAGATAATTGTCTTCTTTATTTTAATTATTATTACTATTTATAGAGTTAGTCTGATTTCTAAAATACTTTTCAAATTAATATATGAATAAAGCTTCTTTAGTTTATTAATTAATATTATTATCATATTCCTAACTTTCTGACTATTCTGAATTATATAACTTTTTATTAGTAAATCATGTGATAACAGAATCTTTCAGATAAGCTTCTATTATCTGAATTTTTCTTTCATTACTAATATCATTAGTAATATAAGTATTTTCAAAGTCTTGAAGTCAACTAATTAAATCTTGAATATTATCATAGAATTCTACAATTTTAATATAGTTAGCTTCTTTTAGTCTTTTTAGAACTATAACAAGTACTCCAATTCTATTTATCAAGTCTTTAAATTTATAATTAGTAGTTAATAAAAATGATATTTCATTCTTCTTATCTTTATTTATTTCTTCTATTTTTTCAAGTGAGATTAATGAAATAAGTATTAAAGTAATAGGTATATCTTGAATAACTAGTTGTATTTCTAAATATTTATTAAGAGATAACTATATCAATATTTGTTCAAGAGTATCTGAATTATATTATTATAAAGTATTAAGTAATTCTTTGATTAGATACTTCTACAAGTAAGTTTTGTTACTTTCTTTATTCTGTTGAATATTTGCTTCTTTTATTTTTGAACTCAAATATTTCTTATTATAATTAATAAAGATAAGTTTATACTTATTCTGTTAATAGATTAGTTTCATCTTTAACTAAGATTGCATAGTCTTTTCTTGTCTTGATTTGAGTTTCACCAGATATTACTTCTTGATAAAAGTAATAAAATTTTTCTCAGATAATTTGTCAGTCAGAATTACTATAATCTTCAAGATATAATTTAGCAAATAATTATATAAAGAGTCTTTCTTTTTTTACTTTGATTTCTCTATTTGAATTCACTTTGGTATGTTGCAAAATTATTTTTTCAATTACTTTTTAGTTACTTTTATTTTTTATTAATTTTAATTTAATTCACAAAGAATTCTTTATCTCAATCTGAATTGAATTAGCTGATTACTTTGAAATTATTTTCTATAGAAAGAATATTAAAAAGTTGTTATCTTTTTGATATAAGTATTAACTTGAGAAACAAGTATGATTCTTAAACTATTAAAAATATATATTTTGCTAAGAACTATATTATCAGAGAATTCTTTGTAATATATTAATAAAAGTATTATTTACTACTAAAAATTATTAATATAATTTCTATAAATAAATAATAATAATATTTTTTAGATTGATTAGCTAAAATATAATCTAATTTCAAAATATAATTTCAAAGACAGATATAATAATTAGTTTATTAATAAGATGAAGTAATAGATCTTAATTAAGATCTATTTTATAAGAGATATTTCTTAGACTTCTCTTCAAACTATAATCTACTTAAAATACAAATTGAAAACTAAATTTATAGAATTTAAACTAAACTAATTAATTAAATTACTAACTAATCTAACTAATTAACTTATTAACTCACTAATTATCTTTCTTCACTAGCTAAAATATATTACTTTTATATATTTTAGAGATTATATAAATGATACTTTTGTTATGATCTAAATATTACTTTAGCTAGTATCATAATATTAATTTTGTTATAATAGCATTATTAGTTTTATTATGATAGTTTTGCTAACTTTGCTATAATAATTTTGTTATGATCATCATATTTGTGAAATCTTCTAAAAATATCTATAAATAATACTCTCTAAAGCTAATATTCATTAAGATATAAGTAATTATTCATTTAATTATATTAAAATATAAAATGATCAATAATATATAATTAATTAATATTCTATTAAAAATTTATATCATAATAATATATCATTAAAGAAAATATATTAACTATAAAGAATTTAAAGAAGTTTTTATTTAAGAAATCTTTTTAATTATTTACTATAACTATTTTTTTTTAGTAATATAAAATTCTGTAATAAATATTTGATTTCTTATAATTTTAATATTTGTAAAAATTATATATAATTAGAAAAAGTTAAAGAGATACTAAAAAAATTATCCTAAATTAAAAAAAAAGAAAAAGCAAATGATAGTAATTATAATTTAATTAAAGAAATCTTGTAGAAATTAAAATTGACAAAATATAAAAGAAATTATATTTAAAAAAAGAAAAATTAATAAAATTAATTAAAAAATTATTAATTTATAAATTATTAATTTAATAAAATATAAAATATTATGATTTTAATTTAATAATGATCATTAATTAGTCTCATACTATAGCTGTATTATATTACTATATCTATATAATAGTTAATTAATTATAGAATTCTTGATTTTAAAAGATTTATTTTATAAATCTTTATTATAATGATCAATTTTAAATTATTAAACCTGATATAATTTCAAGTAATTACTATTATAGAGATTTTTTAATACTTTTTTATCTAAATTCTAAAATTTATATGAATATAGAATGATTTTTTTCATTTTTTTCTAAACTTATCATAATATTAATATTGAATTTTTATTTATTTTATTAATACTTTTATCTTATTTAAAAGACTATTTCTTATTATACTGATTTTTTTATTTAAATTATTCTTTTTAAATATTACTAAGAGTTATTTCTTATATGATTTCAAGTTTATTAATTATTTCATATATTCTTTTGACAAGAACTTTTTTAAGAGTAAGACTATTTATCAAATCTTTTAACTTAATATTTAATGATATAATTACTTATTAATTATATATTAATTAAAAAAACTCAAATAAAATTGTGCTTTATTTTATTATTTTATAAGTAAATAAAACTGATAAAAAATAATGAGTCTAATTCTTTTTGTAAAGCTAAACATACTTTGATAATAAGATATATAAATTATAATTTAATTTTTTTATAAGTCTATTTGTCTGAAGATGATAAAAAATAGATAATTTATACTTGATCTAATATTATTTTAATAACTCTTTAATTATTTTATTAACAAAAGTGATTTCTCTATTATTTAATATTTCTTTTGAAAATTTATGTCTTATAATTATATCTTTATAGAGAAATAAAATAATTAAAATTACAAAAGTAATTATAATAACTCTTATTTTAGCCTATTTAGTTAATAATAATTATAATATAATAATTTTCATTACTAGTTATTAAAAAAAATTTTACTAGATCAATTCTAATCTTTTTAAAAGATATATTTACTATAATTAAGATTAACTTATTATTCTTGTAAAGTTATTCTTTTCATTAATATATATTACAAGCTTTAATATAGTTACTATTATTATATTTAGTATGAAATATATTTTTTTGATAACTTATCTATAAATATAATTATAGTATTATATTCAGATTTTATAATTGATAACTTAATTATAAAATTTATAGTAATATATTTACATCTCTTTTCTGGAATGATAAGAGATTAAAATAATCCTAAAAGTTATTAATTACTATTTTTATTATATTAATATAATTCATAACTGATAATATATTTATAAATACTTTTATTTATCTTTAATTAATAGAATTATTGAGATATTATTATATGTATCTTATTAATTTCAATATATTCTGCTATGATATATTATAAAATTCAAATAATATTTTTATTTTTAATATTTTATTATCTGATATAATTAAGTGACTTGTATTTTTCAAATAAAGTAAGTTTTCTTTCAACTTAAAATGCTTTATTTTGATTTGTTATTTGGATATTGTACTATTGAAATTCTTTAAGATTTCATATATTTTAGCAAAATATTTATCTTGATATTTTCTAATTAATTACAAGATTGATAATAATAATTATTATATCTACTAAATATAATTAGTAAGAGAGTGTATCTGCAATAATATTATCTTTGTTAGACTTATACTTTATTTCAAAATTACTGGCTTATAAAGTCTAATTAGTAAGTCTGTTTCTTGAAAAGATTGTGTTATATCTTGATATATTTCAAAGAGATATAATCTATAATTACTATAAACTTTTATTCTTCTAAATATGATTCTCAGAGTTTGATAGTATACATAATTATTTTTTTATAAACTAGATAATGTTGTTTTATAAGTGAAAGTTTTTTTAATTTAAATACTATAAATTAATCATTCTTGTCTTGATTTTGATTTAACATAACTCTAATAGTAAAATCAAAAGTATTTGTAATTACTATAAATAATAACTTTAGATCAGATAATAGTAAGACTAGTACTAATATAAGATATTATTTGAGTTATTTAAAAGTTTATTGTATTATTATAGATCATTTATATTTTTTATCTTTATATAAAAGTACTGTGAGAGTAATGTTATAACTAAAAATACTTTAACAAACTTTTTATAATAACTTGCAAGTTTTAGAAATAAGTAAAGTTCTAATATATTAGTTAGTGCTGATCAATCTCTAATTATAACTATTTTTCTTTAATTAACAGAAATCTTATCTACTAAGATAAAATATTCAAGATATTTAATATACTAATATATAATATTATATTTTTTTTATTTAACATATAATTTATGCTTGCAAAGTATATTCAAGACTATCTGAAGATATTATATATATTTTTTCTTAATTTTATTATATATTAAGATATTAGTAGGTATATAATTACAAATTTATCTAAGTAATTATAAAATATATTATTTATTAAGATTATAAAAATAGCCAGTGTATTAGTAAGATCAAAAAATAAATTCAAGAACTCATAGTATTCATAGTAAGTTTTAAATACTATTTTATGAATGTTTTTCTTAGCTATATAAATTAGATGATATTCTAAATATAAATCTAATTTTGAAAAATATTTAAAATCTGTATATCTGTTTATAAGCTTATCAACTCTTGATAAGAAATAATAATTCTTGATTATGATTTTGTTTAAAGCTTTATAATCTATACATAATCTCAATATATCTTTTTTCTTATATACAAAAGAATTGATATTCTAAAAGGTGAAATATTTGGATAAATGAAATTCTTTTAAATAAAATTAGCTAGTTGTTTTTTGAACTTATTCATCTTTATAAATAAGAGTCTATAGATGAATCTAAATAATAATTCAGATCTTAAAATAAGATCAATTTTGTGATTTATAGCTCTTTTAGATAATAATTAATTTAGTAAGATTTCTGAAAATATATCTTTATAATTCTTTTTAATTTCTAATATTTTTAATAAAAGTTATTTTTCTTTAGTCTCTTTTTTATCTTCAGCATTATTAAGATATATAGTAAAAAGTTTTATATTTGCAGATAAATTTGTAATTTGTTATCTTGATATATAAATTGAATTGCAACTTAAGTTAAAATTCATTTTATTATCTGCTTGTACTTTTATTATCTTTAAATTATAAATAAAGATAATGATATTATTTCTCTAATTTATGATTAGATTGGTATGAAATAATCAAGATTTATCTAGAATAAGATTATATCTCTATAATTTTAATATCTGTGTATTTATTTTATATATTTTATATATGTTTAACTTTAGTTTATCAATTTTTGTTATGATAATAACTATTATTTTCTTGTTATCTATAAGTTTAATAGTTATTAATATTATCTTTTATAACTTAACTTTATTCTTTTGTATAAATTTTTTATCTACAAAGTTTCTTAATATATTACTATTTAACAAAATTTATACTGAATTATTATTAACTTGATTATTAAATTTTAATAATCTCTTATAGTTATCTTCTAGATAAGCAAATTTTACTCTTTTATAAGACTGAGAGAATTCTTCTTGCTTATCCTTTATATTTGCTAGCTTGATTTTTGATTTAGAAAAATAGTTCTCATAATTATAATATACATATCTTTACATTAAATTATCAAAAATTGATCATGTAAAATGCTAATTCAAAGTTTAAAAAGTTAATTTTATTAGTATTATATATAATAATACAAATATAATAATAAATAAAAAATAATTTGATTTTTTCTTTTTTTTATAATATGTAAAAAGAAGTTAATAAACAAATAAAGAGAATAAATAATTGACACTTATTTTACTAGTGTTAAAAATCTAAATCTTGCACTTAAATTCAATATTTCTCAAATAACAGTATATAATATCATCAAATAATATAAAGAAATTAATTTCTTATATTCTGAAAAATATTCTGATCAGTCAAAAACTCTGATTGATAATAAAAAACATATATTAAAATAAGTTATTCTAAAAAATTGATTTTTTCTACTTGGTAAAATCACAAATAAACTAAATAATAAACTTAACACTACTTATCATACTAATACTATTTATAAATATATAGATGAAATAGAATTTGAAAACTATACTCCAAGAAAAAAATCTTTTTTAATATCAAATTAAGAATTTCATCAATTAAATTAGTACTAAGAGAAATATGACTGGAAAGTATAATAGAAAAATATAATCTGATCTGATGAGTCTAAATTTGTCAGATAAGAGTATAATAAAACTTTGTAAAGCTTATTATTAAGAATATATTAAATTTATTATTAAATTTAATGAAGGATTAGTAGTATTTTAGAGGTATTTCAGTTGGGATAAGATTAGTTCTTTGATATCAATAGAAGAAATTATAAATTCAGATATTTATATTAATATTCTTGCTAATTATTTTTTATCTTGAGCTTGTTAATATTCATATGCTATGTTTTAATAAGATAGTATGCCATATTATATCTTGATATATATGACTTGATAGATATTAATACATAGTATTTGACTTTTGGATTGAATTGATTAAAGTCCTGATCTTAATTTGATTAAATATCTGTAAAATATTTTGAATTACCAGATTTGAAAAAGAAGATCATTACCTATATTAAAGTAAAAATTAATTTATATATTACAAGAAAAATAGTTAAATATTAATTTGAAAACTTTGCATAGATTAATTTTGAGTTTATTTAGATATGTAAATAAAGTTATTAAAGCCAATAACAAAAACATGTTATATTAATTTATAGATTCTTAAATTTAAACTAATATAATTATATATTTACTATTTTATTTTTCTTTAATTTATCATATATTTAATAAATATAATAATTTTTTATTTGATAATAAATTTTAATTTGTTGAATGATTAATATTAAATTTCTGATAATATATTATAGAAATGTATATACTCGTGAGCTTGTTATTCTTTTAATTATTATTATTTTTTTTGTTATTATAATAACTTTTAGTTTGATTTAATTCTATTAATATAAAACTATTATTTTAATAATTTTATATTAATTCTGAAAATAATAACTATTATTATATTTACTTAATAGATCTATTAATCTGTCTTATTTATATATTATAGTATTATAATATATAATTAATTTTCAAGTTTCTTCTAATATTTTGAATATCTGATAACTAATTTTTATCTTTGTAGTGAAATTTAAATTTTTTATGAAAAAGATACTTGATCTAAGTTACTTATATCTGTGATTTGATTAACTATATTTTTGAATTTTGTATTATAGTCTTATATTAATTCTGTTTGATAAAGAAAATAATATAATAAAGTTTTGTTAATTTTTAAATAATATAATATTATTATCTATCTTATATTTATTAAGATATTAATGTAAGACTATATCAATTAAGAAGTCTTCTAATTTGTAATTTCTTGAGTCTAAAATATAGTTTTAACTTGCATAATCCAGATAAGTATTATTATAATAGTAATATAAATTTCTTTAAATTTTTAGCTAATTATTTAATTTTTTAGAAATATATATATATAATTAGCTTAAAAGTTAATAGTAATTTACAAATAATTTATCAATGGTTCAGAAATACTTTAAAAATAATTTAGAAATGAATTTTATTTATTTTTCTTTATTATCTTTTCTTTTTAGAATATTTATCTTATCTTTTTATTTTATTTTATTATTTGTATTATTTTTTAACTTATTATATATATTTTATTTCTTTATTTTATTTATTCATTTATTAATCTTTTACTTCAAAACTTATGATTATATACTAAAATAACAAATAAGTTATAAGTAAAATTTAGATGAAATCTGTAAAATCTCAAAGATATATAAATATTTCTACTCTCAAATATGAAATAAATAAACTTGAATAATAATAATTTATTATAATTTTCTCTTTGACTTTTGTCTTAATATTTTGCTTTTAATTATCTCTACTATCATAATAGATTATATTGAATATTCTTCTCTTAAAATAAGTCAAGTATATTTTATTTTATAGAGATTTTTATAAGCTTTTTCACATATAAAAGCTTTGAATTATTTTTGATATATATTTCTTATTTATCTAATAGTTGAAAAGATACTATTAGAAAATTTAATTAATATACTAAATCTTTCATTTTAGTTATAGTATTAATTAATTTAGTTTTAGATACCTACTCTTAGTTTAGTTTTGTGATTATAATTTTTATTTTATTTTATTTTATTTTTATCTTGTATTGATATAATACTTATAAGTATTAGTATTAGAAAATCTCTAAAATAATCATAATCTTCTTTATCTTTATAAATAATTTAGTTTTAGTTCTCAAAACTTATTATAAACTATATTTTTGATAAAACTTATCTTCACAAATATAGTTTGTAATATTTAGTGCTATTTAGTATTCTTTCTGTAAATTCAACTCTCTAAAAATCTCTTTTAACTCATTTTTATTATTTTCATTTATTACTCATTTATTATTTTAAGAATTAACTATTCTTGAAATACTTATTATCTAAATAATTAATCAGTTTAGAAGTATATATTACTCTTTTATTGAACTTTCAATTGATCTATATCTTAATGAATATAATTATCTTATATTAAACTATATAATTACTACTCTTACTATTATCCTGCTAATCAAAATTCAAATAGAAAATTTGTAAATTTTCTTATTAGAACTCAAGATTATCATATAGTCTTTCATAATAGAATATTACAGAAAATTTTTATAGTATAATATAAATATATATCTAATCAACTTTAAAAAGAAATTATCAAGTTACTTAATACTTTTGTGTTTGATATAAAAATTATAATTAAATAATAAATTTATCTAGTTAATAACATATTTCTAGTTTTTGAAAAAACAGATAATTTTAAAATATCTTTAACTAATTAGCCAACTGAATTAGAATATAAAAGTAGTTACTCTGAAAATTCTGAAGAATCAACAGTTATAATTAAAAAAATTCAACATCAAATCTCTTAAAAAGAAGAATTAATCATATCAGTTAGAATAAAAAATCTAATTCAAGTTCTTGTTGAGCTAACTCAATTCATAAAGATTTAAAAAATAGAAAAAATTCTTATTTCAATTCATAAATTTAAGAATAATAATCAGAATTCAATTGAATAATTATATAACTTTGAAATAGTTATAAAAGTTAATGGAATTATCAATAAAAAAAAGATTAAAATTATAAGAGGATATCTAGAGAAATCAGTTACTATTTAATTTGATCAATAAGCTTTAAGTAATACTTTTAACTTAACTGAATCTACTAATAATAATTATGATAAATATGACTTTATTCATTATTTTATTCATAAATTTTATTTATCTTGTAAGATATAATAATGACAGGATGAATTGAAATCTTTAAAGCAAACTAGAATTATAGAAAATATGTTAATTAATTTATGGAACTTGAAAATAAAGTGAATTCAAAGAAAATATATCTAGAAGAATATAAGATTCAAATTTTCAAGTAAGATCTTAAGCCTGAAATTCAAAAATATATTAATTTAAATGCAAAAAATATTATGAAAAGTATTATTGAAACTGCAAAAGAGTATTAAAGAAGCTGATTCAAATTCTTTTAAATAACTTATCATCAAACTCAAGCTTAGCCAACTGGTAAATAGAGTGCTCTTGCTAAGATTTTACAAGATCTAATTAGTAGGTTAAATTATATAGAATCTGACAGAAGATATAATAATCAGAATAATAATAATAATTAATAATAAAATCAGCCAAGAGATAAATCTGATATTATTTATTACAGTTATAGAGAAAAAGAGCATATTAATAAAGTATATTTAATTATCTCTTAATCTGAAAATTTATAAATCAATAATTAAAATACTTCTTGAAACTGGAATAATCAAAATCAGAATAATAATAATAATAATAATAATAATAAATAGCAAAATCAGTATATCTAAAATACTAATCAGTAATCTAATAATTCTCAAAATCTAGATACTATTTCTTTCTTAACTCAAATTTAGAATTTAACAGCAATATTATAAGTATTTTCTAATGGTCTTTCAAGTAATTTATTTATTTAATTCAGTTTTTCTTTATTAATAACTCATAATTATTTAGCTAGAAAAAGAAAATATGCAAGAATCATTAAAGAAGATGAAAAAAGTAAGAAAAATGATAAGACTACTTAATCTTTATCAGAAGTTTTTGAAGAAGACAAGATCAATCTGAAGAAACAGAAACAAAAGAAAGAAAGAGCTTATCTTCTTATTTTTGCAAAGAAAGCAGAAATCTATAATATACTTAAAAATTTGATTATTTAAAAAGTTAATAATATTATTGTTTAACTTATTAAAATCTTATTAGAGCAAAAAATTTGAATATTAAAAAAAATAAGAAAAGAACTATAAAAGAAATTAAAATAAAATAATATTTATTTAAAAAATCAAAATAACTTCAATTTAATGTGAAGTCAAGATTAATAAGATTTCAGTTAATTTAATTATAAATACTAAAATATCAGAATATATCATCAGTTATAAATAAATTCAAGACTGAAGGTCAAGACTTAGAAGATTATAATTTTCTTTGTTAGATATCTAATAAATAAATCTTGAATTCAGATTTATATCTTAATTAAATGACTTGCTAATATAGATTTTGAAAAAGTTTCTTTTTTAATAGTAAACTCAATTTCTAAAATCAGAAATGTTAAAATCTTTAAAAAAGAAGTATAAGTCAAAAATAATACTCTTATCTGAAAAGAATATTCAAAATTAGAAGAAAAATTTCAATAAAGCCATTATTAAAATTCTCAATAAACTTTTGATTAGAGAGGATCTGCTACAGAATGCTGATATCATTATAAATTATCAATTTCTAAACATGAATATTCTTAATATTTTAACTTATCTAAAATAATATTAAGATAAATATATCAAATAATCTTTTAATAATTTTATCTCAAAGTGAAACTAAAGATTAATAGATGAAAGTAGAGCAAACTTAAAAATTAGAAAAGATACCTATTGTAATCAATCACTTATTTATATGGTGCAGTAAATATAGTGCAGTAATTACCAATCACTACTAAATCAGATAAATAAGTAATTTTATTAATTAATCTTATTTATAATCAATTCTATTTTAATCTATATTATTACTCATATTTAGCCTTATTCAAATATTAATTTAGTCATGTATATTATATTTAATTTATAGTTTTATTAAATTAATAATTTTCTAATTAATTATTATTAATTTTCTTTCATTTCTCACTTTAACTTTG
>CAJVPS010001955.1:0-13628 GCA_910591765.1 Ambispora leptoticha | reverse complement strand
ATTTTGCTTCTAATATTTGTTGTGATAGCTGATCTACTGTATTGTATATTCATTATATTAATTTTTCTTCTTCTGTGGAGTTCTTTTTCAAATAAGCAGGAATTTTCAATTCTATTAGTAATTTAGCATTTCATCCATAGATCAAGAAAAATAGTTCATGCTTTATTGTCAAATTTTGATTTGTCTAATAAGCAAAAAGAGCAGCAGGAATAAAAGTATCCCATTCTTATTCATGTACTATTGTTAATTTTTGTAAAATCGTACATAATATTTTATTAAAACATTCTATTATTCCATTTGTTTATGGATGATAAGGTGAAGAAAATTTATGTTTAATTCCAAATTTTGCTGATAATTCTCTAACTATTTCATTAACAAATTCCAATCTATTGTCTAATTGAATTTCTTTAGGGCATCCATGTCTACAGATTATTTCTTCAAAGATAAATTTTGTAATAATAGTAGTTTTCTTGTCAGGAATAACTTTGGCTTCAGGTCATTTTGTAAGGTAGTTAATTACTGTAATGATATATCGATTTCCAGTTGTTGTAATTTTACTAGATCCAATTAGATCAATAACAATTCTGTCAAAAGATTATCCAATTTTGATAAGATGTAATGATTATTTAGTAGTTCTTCCACCAGTTCGCTAGTAGATTTCACAAGTCTTTACATAATTCTTTATATCAGTTCCCATACCATTCTATCAGTATTTATTTGCAATTTGTTGATAGGTTCCTTTATATCCAAAATGTCCAGATAATAAGCTTGAATGTAAATTAATAAGAATAGCTTCCATTTTATTTTTTTAATAACCCTAAAAGGTATAGTTAGTTCTTTTCTTCTATTAATTTTGTATAATATGCCATTAATTTGTAAAAAATATTTTACTTAATTATAAATTTTGCATTGTTATTCAAGAGTTGATCCTACAGGATAAGTTTTATTATCTAAATATTATTGTAAGTTGTAATAAGTTGTCAAATCCATATTATTATTGTAAAGAGTAAGATTATTTAATGATCTTCTGAATATATTTGGAATAATGCATCAGCATTTTGATTCTTTCTTCCAGGTCAATAAGTAATAATAAAGATATATTCTATAAGAGACATAATCCAGCAGTTTACTCTAGCAGAATAACTTGATTGATTTTTAAATAACCATCTCAAGATATTATGATCAGTAATGATTTTAAAAACTATTCCAAGTAGGTAATAGCAAAATTGTCTAACAGCTCATACTACTGCTAATGCTTCTTTTTCAGTTACTCCATACTTTTATTCATTTGGTTTCAGTATAACACTTGCATAAGCAACTATTTGTTCTCTTCCATCTTTATCTTTCTAAGATAAAACAGCTTCAAGTCCTGAGTCTGAGACATCAGTATAAAGATAGAATTTCTTTATAAAATCAGGATAAATTAAAATAGGTGCAGTTGTAAGATGTTATTTGATTTGTTGAAAAACTTCTTCTTAATCTACAGTCCAAATAAATAATTTTTTGTTGTGAAATAGTTTGAATAGAGGGATAGTGATTTGAGAAAATCCTTTTACAAATTTTCTGTAATATCCAGCTAATCCAAGAAATGATTGGAATCCTTTAATTATTCTTGGTTGAGAAAAATCTTGTATTTTCTGAATTATTGATGGATCAGAGGAAATTCCTTCTTCTGTTATCACATATCCAAGAAATGGTAATTTTCTTCTGCAAAAATTACACTTTTCTGAATTAAGTTTTAAATTGGTATTACAGATTCTGCAAAATAATTTATTGAGATAATCCAAGTATTCTTCAAAATCTTTTGAGAATATATTTAAGTTATCAATGTATACATTGACAAAATTCCAATTATATTCTCTAAGTACTGTATTCATAACTTGTTAAAAAATAGCTGGGGTATTACATAATCCAAAAGACATAATATTAAATTTAAATAGTTCTTCTCTGGAGATGAAAGTAATTTTTGGTTTATCTTTTTCTTTTATTTCAATTTGCCAGTATCCAGAGATTAAGTCCATAGATAAAAATCAGTAAGTATTTCCAAGAGAGTCCATCATTTCATCAATTCTTGATAATGGATATGTATCTTTTTAAGTAATTACATTTATTTTTCAGTAATCAACACAAAATCTTTTCTTTCTATTCTTTTTAGAGACTACAACAATAGGTGAAGTCCAAGGACTAGTTGATAATCAGATAATATTGGTGTTTAACATTCTTTTAATTTCTTCTGATATGAATGATTGATCTGGAATGGTAGTTCTGTAAGGTTATTGTTTGATAGGTGATTTATTTCTGATATATATTTCATATTGAATTATATTACTTTGATCAAGTTTATATAATTCAGTTGCAAATATATTGGCATTATCTTCTAATAGTTGAGTTAGGAGCCATTCTTGTTTAGCAGTTAATTTTTATTGTTCAATAACTTTTTCTTCTTGTTCTTGTTTTCAGAAATAGGTATAGGCTTCTTGATAGTCAGTAGATCCAAATCTAGCTATTTCTTGACTAGATTATTCAAATTCTTCTTTAGTAGAAACTGGTTTAAGTTGATTAATAGGTGCAAGTTAAAGAAATATAAGTTAAGCGATTTTCTGATCTGGTTCAATAATATAATCTTCTTCTGAATTATTTTGAATGATGATACTGATATTTCCAGTATATCCTGAGTCAATAGTTCCATTTTTAACATTAATTTCTTGTTTTACGAGAGATGAACAAGATATCACTTGACATATAACTTCTATAGAAATTTCTATAATAATATATATATCTACTAATATGACTCGATGTGAGGGAATTCTAATTACTTTTTTTCCAGTATAATAAACATTATATCTAGTATTAGTAGGATGTGCTTTTTCTGGTAATTTCTCTTTACTCTGGTTATTATAAACTTTAATTGCGTAGTAATCATTATTTTATTTCACAGAGGCATCTTTTAAATAATTGTTGAATTATTGTGAAAGTTCATTAAGAACTTGATAAATAATATTAAATCTTTCTTGTATATTATTCAATTTGAGTTGAGAAGATTGAGTTGAAATGGGAGTAAAACTAATTTTTTCAATTAATTCATTTGTTATTGCTTCTTCTGAAATTGATTCTAAAGCTATAGGATGTTTTTCTTTATCTAATTTAACTGGGAGTTCAGATTGTACATAATCGTCATATTTATTATTATCACAAGAGATCAAACATTCTTGATAGAGTTTCACATTGATATAATCCAGATGAGCAAGTTATTGTCTTCAATTAGGACTGAGTTGTTGATAGATATATTGAAATATTTCAGCAGCAGATGCTTCTACAGAATCATCATAGATAATTTTATGGACAAAATCATCTTCATATATAAAGCAAGATAAAATTGCTTTGCCGATTTCATCACATTTTTTATAAACTTCTAATAGCATTTCTCTATTTCTAAGCTTGTTAATTATTTTAGTATTCTTTCTCCATCCTCCATGATTAAACCAATAGACACATTGATATTTATAGGTGTAGAAGTATTGTTTTTGATAACTTCCAGTGATAAATATTTCTCTAGGTTCATTACATTCATCACATTAAGAACATGCAGGTAGATTCAGTTGTTTTTCTCTAATATAATTATCACAGATAGTTACTTTTTCTCCATTCATTTTGAAATACATTCCAGTATAATATTTGTCTATATATTTTTCATATTCACTATATCTTTCAATTTGTAAATTGGATGAATTTGTTATGTAGCAGCTTGATATGAATTAAAACTTTTCTTGACTCTTTTGTTAATAAAGAGTTCTTGTTCAACTTCATCAGCCCAATCTTCAGTAGTTTTGAATTCAACACGGAAAGATTTATGAATTTTGATTATTATTTAAGTAGCAAGTTCCTCATAGCATCAGTGATATTGGTGATCAGGCATAAAAAGTTTTTGGTAGCACCAGCATTAGCTATTTGGTCCTTGCCAATCAAATAACCATCAATTGTTCTAATTACAAGATTGAGTAAACTTCTTATCAAGTCACTTAAAATCTTCCCAGATATATTTCTTCCATTTAATTTTGATTCCTTCCTGATAAGCTTGTATATCATAAGTTCTTCTAATACTACAGATAATTTGTGAAGGTATATCTCCAAAGTTAACATTTTTTAGATTTCATTTAGGAGTTATAATAGGGGTCCAGGTTTCTTCTGTAATGATTTCAACACTATCATCATCTTGAAATTCTTATTGTCTGGAAATTATAGTATTCCAATCATCATGTTGCCACATGAGAAAAATCTTCTTCTCCAAGTATTATTTTTCAAATTCACTTTCTGAATCTTCTTCTGATTCATCTTCTTCAGAAGTAGTTTCATCAAATATTGGTTCTCCTCTATCACCATGGATAAATTTAATTAGAACTTTTCCTTTTTGTTTATTGTATTCAAAAGTCATGAGTCCTTTTCTGATATCAATATTGGCTTTGATTTTATTCAAAAAGTTCATTCCAACAATTACTGAGTATGTTTTTGCTTCAGTAATATCTACTTCAATAGGAATTATAATTCTATTAATGTTCAAGAATAGATTATCAATAACTCCAAGAGATTGTTCAGATATACTATTTATATCAGATATTGAAATATTTGAACTACATTGAATTTTTAATCCCATATCTTTTATAAAGTTATATGTAATAATATATCCAGAGATACCAATATCAATGATTAAATCAATAACATTCTTTTCAACTTTCACTTCACACCAGACAGATATAGTTTTGAGTTTTTGTCTAAGCAATACTCTTCTTTTCAACTTGAGTACTATAGCTTGATGCATTCCTTTTGATAATTAAGTTTTTTATGAAAATGAGATCTGAATAAGTTAAGTAACAGTTATATTTGCTTTTTGTTGAGCTAAATCTTCTAGAATATCATATGATTTAGCCATAATAACAAGTACAAGTAAAGTAATTTTACTCTTCTTTTTATGAATAATTTTTTTTACAAGTTCTTCTTCAAGAGTTTTTGATAGTACAGTATTATTCATATTCTGATCAAGAATTATTTCAGGAGTATCTTCTTGTTCTTCTTCTTCATTATCATTTGGTTCCTTATTTTTATTAACTGTTTCTTTATGAGATCAATCTATGGATCTGGTTCTATAAGAAGTAGTTCTGGAATTTCTGGATTTTTTTTCAGCAGTCAAGTATTCATATATATCAAGTAGTGAATTTATATTATCAGATTTGATAGTTAATATTTGAATACTATCAGTGAGAGCTTGTATTTGAGTCAATAATGTGTTTTGATTATTATTTACATTTTGGTTGTTACCAGTATTTGCCTGATTTGATGGCATATTATTTTATTGCTGATTATTTCTATTCATTTTCTGGTGATTATTTCCAAAGCTATTCTGGTTATTTTAATATACTTGTAGTTAAAGACAACTAGGATAGATATGATCTGGCTCATCACAATTATAGCAAGTTGAAACTGATTTAGGATTTTGATTATTGGACCTATAATCTGAACTATTTTTATTGTAGTTTGATCCTTTACTGGTTTTAATACTGTTACTGTAGTAATATAAATTTCTTTAATTTTATAATTTTTCAAACTTGGAAAATTTGATCAATTAATCAATCTTTAGAAAATATATGATTTTGAATAATATAATTAGTGTATCAGTTATAGATTCAATCATGATTCAACAATATTCTTGTAATATTCTTGCAATATTTTTGTAATATTCTAAGATCATTAATGAATAATTAACTCTGAAATCAATAACAGTTCACAAATGACTTAATAACAGTTCAAAAATACTTTAGAAATAGTTTATCAATGAATTTCATTTATTTTTATTATTTATATTTTTTTTTAGAACATATATCTTATCTTTTCATTTTATTTCATTATTTATATTATCATTTAACCTATCATATATATCTTATCTCTTATTTTTACTTGTTAATTTATTGATACTTTGTCCTAAAGATTGTAATTATAATCTAGAGTAGCAAATGAGTTTAGATAGAAACTTGTAAAATCTCAAAGATGTATAAATATCTCTGCTCTGAGATCTGAAATAAATATACTTGAATAGTAATAATTCAATTATCTTTTGAAAATACTTGAGTTATACTTATCTTGTAATTTTTTTTTGATTTTTGTCTTGATAATTTGCTTTTATTTACCTCTTCTATTATAATAGATTATATTCTGATTATTTACAAGTTTTTCTTGCCTGAAAAACTTAGGTAGTGGATATCCTTCACTTAAAATAAGTCAAGTATATTTTATTTAATTTAGAAGATTCTTATAAGCTTTCTCACATATAAAAGCTTAGTTTAGCATTTGTTACTTTATTTTGGTATTTGTTACCTTGATTTTAAGTATTTGTTACTTAGTTTTTGATATCATCCCCCTTTAGTTAAATATTCATGATCATAACTTTATTTTTATATTTTTATTATATTTTATTTTTATCTTGTGTTAATATAATTCTCATAAGTATTGGTACTAGAAAATCTTTAGAATAATTATAATTTCTTTTATCTTTATAAATAATTCAGTCTTCATTCTCAAAACTTATTATAAATTATATTCATAATAAAATCTATCTTCTAGAGTATAGTTTATAATATTTGATGCCCTCTCTGTGAATCTCATCTATCTAGAGGTTCTAGTCAACTTATTTTTATTATTTTCATTTATTATTCATTTTAATTATTTTAAGGATTAGCTATCCTTGAGATATTTATTACCTAAATAATTTATTAGTTTATGAGTACATATTACTCTTTTATTAGACTTCCAATCGATCTACATCTTAGTGAACACAATAGAGAAGACTCTTGGAAACTCTCATCTCATATTGAATTATACAACTACTACTCTTACTATTTTTCTGTCAATGAAAATTCAGATAGAAGATTTATAAATTTTTTTATCTGGACTCAGGATTATCACATGATCTTACATAACAAACTCTCATAGGAACTCTTTGACAATATAGTATAACAAAATCTCATAACAAATCAACTTTAAAGAGAAATTATTAAGTTAATAAACATCTTCATATTTGGAATTAAAATCATAGTTAAACAATAAATCTATCTAGTAAATAGTATTCTTTTATTCTTGAAGAGATAGATAATTTTGAAATCCTCTTAACCAATTAGCCAATAGAATCAGAATATAAAAGTAGTAGTTCAGAAGATCTTGAAGAACTAACAGTCATAATTGAATAAATTCAATCTCAGAAAACTTAATCAAAAGAAGAAATAGTCATATCAGATAGAATGGACAGTCTCATTCAAGTTCTTAAAGAATTAACTCAATTTATAAAGATCCAAAGAATAGAAAAGATTCTTATTCTAATTTGTAAATTTAAGAGTAATGATTAGGATTTAATTGAATAGTTACATAACTTTAAAGTAGTCACCAAAGTCAATAGAATTATCTATAACAGAAAAATCAAGATAGTAAGAGGATACCTAGAGGGACCAGCTGCTACATGATTTGATCAATGATTTATGAGTGATACTCTTAAATTAAATGAATGGACAAATCAAGATCATGATGAATATGATTTCACTTTCCAATTTATTCTTAAATTCCATTCATCTTGTAAGATGTAACAGTGGCAAGATGAATTAGAATTTCTAAAGTAAACTGGAATAATAAAAGAATATGTAAATCAATTCATGGAATTAGAAAGTAAAGTAAATCCAGAACAAGCCTATCCAGAAGAATATAAAATTTGAATTTTCAAGAAAGATCTCAAATCTAAAATTTGAAAATGAATTAATTTAAATGCTGATAATACTATAGAAAACATTATTAAAACTGCTAAAAATGTAGAAGAAGCTGATTCAGACCCTCTTGAACAAACCTATCATCAAACTCAAGTTCAACCAACTGCTGAATAGAGTGTTCTAGCTAAGATCTTGCAAGATCTGACCAGTAGGTTAGACTGTGTAAAATCTGGTAGAAGGTATAATAATAATAATAATAATAATAATTAGTAATGAAATCAGCTAAGAGACAGATCTTCTATTATCTGTTATAGTTATAAAGGAAAAGAATATATCAGTAGAGTTTGTCCAAATAACTCCCAATTAGTAAACCAGCTACCTAATAATCAGAATGCCTCTTGAAACTGGAATAATCAGAATTAGAATAATAATAGTAATAATAACAATTAGCAAAATCAGAATACTCAAAATCATAATTAACAATCTAATAATTCACAAAATCTGAATACTACTTCTCTTCTCACCCAAATTCAGAATTTAACAGCTGCTTTGCAAGTATCTGATAATAGTTCATCTAGTGATTTATCTATCTAATCTAGTTTTTCATTACTAATAACTCATAATTATCTTGCTAAAGAAAGAAAATACTAAAGAATTATCAAAGAAGAAGGAGAAAGTGAAAAAAAAATGAAGTTACTCAGCCTTTACCTAAAGTATCTGAAGAAGATAAGACCAATTTAGAGAAGAAGAAATAAAAGAAAGGAAGGATACATCTTTCAATTCTAGCTAAACATGCCAAAACCTATGATATACTTGAAGATTTGACATCACAGAAAGCCAATATTACTATTACACAACTCATCAAAACTTTACCTAAACAAAGAATTCAAATATCAAAAGGAATGAGAAAGGAATCACAGAAAAAACTTAAACAAAAAATAATATTCATCCAGAAGATTAAAACAATCTCAGCCTGATGTAAAGTCAAAGTTAGAAAAACTCTTATGGACTTGATTGTGAATACTAAAGTATAGGATATGTTATCAGTCATGAATTTCTCAAATGATTAGGAATGAATATTTAATGAAAATCAAATATCTCTATATCTGATATTGATAACTTTCCTATCACCACTAATAAAATCATAATTCTAACTGAAGTGAATATTACTAAAGCTCAAACCTATAATCTTGTAGTAGGTATGAATTGATTAAACAAAATCAATACTAAAATTGACCTAAAGAAAAATATAATGATCTTTGATTAGAATAGAGAAGAAGAAAAAATATCAATCAAATTTATCCATGAATAATAAAATGTTATATCTGAAGATAGTGATAATAATACAGAAATATTCTCTAGTGAAACTTCTGATAATGAATTCAAACTTGAAGATTAAAACCTAAAAGATCATAATTTTTTATGGTAAATATCTGATAAATCCTGGACTTAGATTCATACTTCACCCAGATGATTCAATGATATAGACTTTGAAAAAGTTTCTTACCTGATCATAAACTCAATTCCCAAAGTTAGAAATATTAAAATCTTTGAAGAAGAAACTCAAGTTAAGAATATCACTCTCACCTGGAAAGAATAATCAAAATTGAAAAGAAGATTCCAGCAGACTTACTATCAAAATTCTCAATGAACTTTTAATTGGAGAGGTTATGTAGCTGAATGTTAGTGTCATCATAAATTATCAATATCCAAACATGAATACCCTCAATATTTTGATAATCTAGTTATCTGGATTAATGTTAAAATGAATACATCAAATAACTTATCAACAATTTTACTCCAGGATGAAACTAAAGACTGGTAATTAGAAGTGGAACATATTCAAGAATCAGAGAAGATACCAATTACTGAAGAAAAATTCTTTTCTAAAAGTGAAGCCTTATGAAAATTGAAGCTAGAAAAAGAATAATTAAATGTTTACATTGTAAATACTTTGTAAATAGTGAAACTATTTCAGAAGCAAGAGATGAAAATGAATTTGAAAAGCAATTTTATACTGATTGCTTTACTCAATAATAATTTAACTTACCCACCTATGATTGCTGTGGACTTCAAGATGAAGCTAGACACTTTCTTGAAGTAATCTGAGAATATAATAATGTCAAATATTTTTATGACTATACTGAATAATGTGTGTATGCATTTAATTATGATGATTGATAAAAAAATAATAGCACTATCAGAAAATTGAGAAGTGATAGTAACTTGTTAAATGTTTATCAATAATATAACAAAATTGAAAAAGCAATACTTATCAGATATATCACTGAATATGATGAAGAAAAAGAGATACAATTTATTACCTATGATGGATCTGAAGAAGCATCAGCTCAAGAAATCTTCCTGACTATTATCAATAATTATCTTCATTCTGAAGAAAATAACTTGCTTAATTAGAATACATTAATATGAAACTCTACAATAAATATTTGATTCCTTGTAATTCAGATACTTATGAAGATTATATATGATCTGAACAGGTTGAAGAATCACTAGAAAAAAAATATTTAGAATTAGAAAAAGAAGAAAAAGCTAAAAATAGTGATTATAATTCAATTAAAAAAATCTTAAATGAATATTATACAGCATCTGGAAATTATAAAGATGAAGTAGAAGAAGAAAAATAACTTGAAAAACAATTAGCAAATTTAATGATCAAGATTTATAATAATGAAGATAAAGAAAAAATGCCTGAATAAGCCCATAAACATGATACAAGCTTTGATCTTAGATATCCTGAAGAAGAAACAATTCTGATTTAACCTCACCAAATAATTATGATTAATCTTTATTTGGCAATTGAAGTTCCTATAGGAACTATTTATCAACTAATATCTTGATTGTCACTAGCCAAGAAAGAAATTGAAATTAAAGGAAGAACTATTGATGCTGGATATACTGGAAATATTAGAGTTCTTTTGCATGATAATTTCAAAAAATCTTATGAGATCTAACCTAATGAATAAATTATCCAAGCAATCTTTTTACAACTTAATCTAATTGAAAGAATGATATCTGTAGATATCAGAGAAGAATTAGAAGAATCATCTTGTAAAACTCAAGGATTTGAATTAACTAGAAAGAATGAAATGGAAGCATACTTTCTAGACAAAGAAGAAATTGAAAAAGTAGTTAAATAAAGAGAATTAATACTTGGACAACAAGATGTCTTACATAATCTGTTACAAGTATACAAAGATATATTTGCATCAGATCTGAATAAACTTGAATAAACAAATATTATTCAATATGTAATTGATATTGGAAATGAAAAATTTGTTTGTTAAAAAGCTTATAGAGCAATCCTATCTGATCAAGAATTTATTTATGATAAAATTTAATGAATATTAGATGCAGATATTATTCAAAAATCTAATAGTTTCTGGATCTTACCTATTATAGTAGTAGCAAAGAAAAATGGCAAGAAATAATTTTATGTTGATTATAGAAAACTCAATATTCTTATCAAGAAAGATGCCTATTCTTTACTATGAATTGATGAAATGATGAATAATCTTGAAGATGCAAAATGATTTTTATTTATGAATCTTATATATCTGATTACTGGCAAATCAAAATAGAACTATCTAGTATTGAAAAGATAATATTTATTTCAAGAGAAGAATTATACAAATTTAAAGTTATATCTTTTGGACTTTGCAATATACCAGCAACTTTTTAATGAGCTATAGATAGTATACTTGGAGACTATAATTAGAAATTTGTTATAATTTATATTGATGATATAAATATATACTCAAGAACTTGGAAAGAATACCTGAAACATTTACAAAAAGTATTTTAATGAATTAGAGAAGCTGAATTAAAACTTAACTTGGAAAAATGTAACTTTACTCAAGATAACTTGCTCTTTCTAGAACATATTATTACTCAAGATAGAATTTCATCTGATCCCTCAACTATTCAACAAATTCAAGAGTTTCCTACTTTAACAAATATCAAGAAGCTTAGATCATTCTTAGAACTAACTGTATATTATAGAAAATTTATCAAAGGATTCTCACAGATAGTAGTATCATTATTTCAACTTTTAAAGAATGATATCATTTTTATTTAAACTGTAGATCAAGAGAATACATTTCAAACTTTGAAGAAAAAACTTATCTCTGCTCCAATCTTAATCTATCCTGATTTTATTAAGAAATTCTATCTTTATACTGATATCTCTGACTTTGAACTTAATGCAGTATTATCTCAAAAAGATGATAAAAAAAGAAAATAAGTAGTAACTTATGCAAGTATTTCATTAAAACCAGCAGAAAAAAATTATAGTATCACTAAAAAAGAAGCTCTGGCTATAGTTTGGACTGTTAGACAATTTTGACATTATTTTCTTGAATCTCTTTTTGAAATTGTTACTGATTATAATATACTTTGATAGCTATTTACTAAACAAGTTAATTCTGAATCCCAAATATCAAGATGGATAATAACCATGATGGAATATAATTTTATTATTACTTATAGAGCTGGAAAGATTAATCAAAATATGAATACACTCTCAAGAATATATTCACAAGTGTAAAATATCAAACTCACTTAATTAATTAACTAACTGAAATAATTTTTACTAAACAATCAATTAAATAACTTACCCAAACCTGATTGATTCAACATAATAAATTTAATAATATATTATGACTTAATGAGATATTTAGAAAATAAAAGTTATTTCATAGAATATACTGAAGAATAGCAAAAAAAAATTTATTAGTAATCAAAATACTTTTTAATTATTAATAGAGTATTTTATAAAAAGAATAGAAAAAAAGAATTTACTACACCACTTCAAGTACTGAAAGAAAATGAAATTGAAGTAGTAATAACTAGCATACATTCAGATTTACTTGCTAGATACTTTGGATTTGATGGAACTTATCAATAAATAGCTATTAGATATTAATGGAATAGAATGAAAACAGATATAAAGAACTTTATTAGATCATGTGAAACTTGTTAAAGAACTGATAGATGAATAATAAAGTAATCTTTATATTTTATTAAAGTTAGATAGTCTTTTGATAGAATTGTAATAAATCTTATTAATTCTTGTAAAGTAACCAAGAAAAGAAATTGATATATTGCTGTAGTAATAGATCTACTCACAAAATGGTCTAAAATAAAAGCAATTCCAAATAAAGAAGTCAGTATAATCATCAAATTTATTTTTGAAAAAATAATTTGTAGACATGGATGTCCTAAATAATTATAGTCTGATCAAGAAACTGAATTTATAGCTCAAGTAATTGAAGAACTTATCACTCAATTTGAAATTAAATATAAGTTTTCATCACCCTATCATTCACAGACTAATAGAATAGTAGAATGATTTAACAGAACTTTATGTGAAATACTTTAGAAATATTATATTGAATTAGATAAATAATGGAATGTATACATATCATCAGTATTATTTGTATACAGAATACTTCAAAATAATACTACCAAGTATAAATCTTTCTTCTTGACTTATGGAAGAGATACCCAACTACTAATAGATTTGAAATATCCATCACCAATAACAGAAAATGAAAATGAAGAAGATAAAATATTAGATCAAATATTTTTACTAATCCATCACCTACCAGATGATATCAATATAATACAAAATTGAATCAAAAGATAACAACAATAAATAAAAGAAAAATATGATTCAAAATTATAAAGAATCACACAATTTGAAATTAGTAATAAAGTTCTAATGTACAATATGAAACAGTATGTTACTCACAGAAATAAATTTCAGTTACAATAGAGTACAGAATGATTCTATATTCATGAAACTCTTGGTAATAGAGCTTATAAATTGTGAAACTAACATGATTAACTATTACACAAAACTTT
>CAJVPS010001954.1:0-13628 GCA_910591765.1 Ambispora leptoticha | reverse complement strand
CAATTATCTCTTCTATCATAATAGATTATATTTTGATTGAAAAGGTTCTTGATAGCTTTCCTACATACAAAAGCTTGAATTTGGTATTTGTTATCTCTATTTTGGAAAAGGTTTAGTAAGCTTCCCTACATGTAAAAGCTTTGTTTGACATTTGTTATCTTTATTTTGTTTGGTATTGGTTACCTTAATTTTATTTTAGTATTTGATATTAGTTTTAAGCATTGGTTGCTTAGTTTTTGATACTATCCCTTAGTTTAGTATTTGTAATCACAACTTCATTTTATAATTTTGTTTTACTTTGTTTTTGCCTTGTGTTAATATAATACTTGTAAGTATTGGTACTTGGAAATCTTTAAAATAATTGTAATCCCCTTTACCTTTATAAATAATTCAGTCTTCACTCTCAAAACATATTATAAACTATATTTGTGATAAAACCTACCTTCCAGAGTAGAGTTTGTAATATTTGGTGCTCTCTCTGTGGATCTCATCTGCCCAGAGATCCCAGTCAGTTTGTTTTTATTATTTTCATTTATTATACATTTAATTATTTTAAGAATTAGCTACCCTTGAGATACCCTGTTACCTAAATAATTTATTAGTTTATGAGTATATATTACTCTTTTATTAGACTCTCAATCAATCTATATCTCAGTGAACATAACAGAGAAGACCCTTGGAAATTCTCATCTCATATTGAGCCATACAACTACTACTCTTACTGTTTTTCTGCTAATGAAAATTCAGACAAAAGATTTATAAATTTTCTTATCTGGACTCAGAATTATCACATGGTCTCACACAACAAACTCTCACAGAAACTTTTTAATAATATTATATAGCAAAATCTCACACCTAATCAACTTCGAAGAGAAATCATCAAGTTATTAAATATCTTCGTATTTGGAATTAAAATTACAGTTGAACAACAAACCTATCTAGTAAATAGTATTCTTTCTGTTCTTGAAGAGACAGACAATTTTGAAACTCCATCAACTAATCAGCTCACAGAATCAGAATACAAAAGTAGTAGTTTAGAAGATCCAGAAGAACCAATAGTCATAATTGAACAAATTCAACCTCAGAAACCCCAGTCCAAAGAAAAAATTACTATATCAGATGGAATGAATAGTCTCATTCAAGCTCTTGAAGAATTAACTCGATCCATAAAGATTCAGAGAATGGAGAAAATTCTTATCCCAATTCATAAATTTAAGGGTAATGATCAGGATCCAATTGAATAGTTACATGACTTTGAAGTAACCACCAAAGCTAATAAAATCACTAATAACAGAAAGATTGAGATAGTAAGAAGATATCTAGAGGAGCCAGCTGCTGCCTGATTTGATCAATGAGCTACAAATAATGATCTTAAGTTAGATAACTGGGAAAATAAAAATCATGATGAACATGACTTTACTCACCAATTTATTCTTAAATTCTATTCATCTCATAAGGTGCAACAATGGCAAGATGAATTGGAATTCTTGAAGCAAACTGAAACTGTAAAAGAATATACTAATCGATTCATGGAACTAGAAAGTAAAGTAGATCCAAAGAATGATTATCCAGAAGAATACAAAATTCAAATTTTCAAGAAAGATCTCAAACCTAAAATTCAAAAATAGGTTAATCTAAATGCTGATGTTACTATAGAAAGCATTATTGAAACTGTCAAAAATGTGGAAGAAGCTGATTCAGATCCACTCAAACAGATTTATCACCAAACTCAAGCTCAACCAATTGGTGAATAGAGTGTCCTTGCTAAGGTTTTGCAAGATCTGACCAGTAGGTTAGATTGTGTAGAATCTGAAAGAAGGTATAATAATCAGAATAATAATAACAATCAATAATGAAATCAGCCAAGAGACTAATCTACCATTGTTTGCTATACTTGTAGAGGAAAAGGGTATATTAGTAGATACTGTCCAAATAATATTTAGTTAACAAATCAGCAGTCCAACAATTAAAATACTTCTTGAAATTGGAATAATTGAAATCAGAATAACAACAGTAATAACAATAATTAGCAAAATCAGAATATTCAAAATCATAATCAGCAATCTAATAATTCACAAAATCTGGATACTACTTTTCTTCTTACCCAAATTCAGAATTTAACAACTGCTTTGCAAGCATCTGGTAATGGTCCATCTAGTGATTCATCCACCCAATCTAGTTTCTCATTACTAGTAACTTATGATTATCTTGCTGGAGAAAGGAAATACCAAAGAACTGTCAAAAAAGAAGAAGAAAGTGAAAAAGAAAATAAAGTTACTCAGCCTTTACCTGAAGTATCTGAAGAAGACAAGACCAACTTGGAGAAGAAAAAATGAAAGAAAAAAAGAGCACACCTTCCAATTCTAGCTAAACATACAGAAACTTATGACATACTCAAAGATTTGGCATCACAAAAGGCCAATATCACTATTACCCAACTCATCAAGACATTACCTGAACAAAGAATTCAAATGTCAAAAGAAATGAGAAAGGAATCACAGAAGAAACTCAAATAAAAAATAATGTTCATCCAGAAGATCAAAATAATCTCAGCCTGATGTGAAGCCAAAGTTGGAAAGACTCTTGTAAACTTGATTGTGGATACTGGAGTATCAGGATGTGTCATCAGTCATGAATTTCTCAAATGATTAGGAATGAAAATTTAACAAAAATCAAATATCTCCATGTCTGATATTAATAGACATTCCAAATAATCATTAGGAGTTATTGATAACTTCCCTATCACCATTTATGAAATTGTAATTCTAACTAAAGTAGATATTACTGAAGCTCGAACCTATAGTTTTGTAGTAGAAATAGACTAGTTGAATAAAATTAATGCTAAAATTAACCTAAAGAAAAATATAATGATCTTTGATTGGAATGGAGAAGGAAGAGCATCAATTAAGTTCATCCATGAATAATGAAATACTAAACCTGAAGATAGTAATGATAATACTAAAATATCCTCTAGTGAAACTTCTGATAATGAGTTCGAAATTGAAGATCAAATTCTAGAAGATCATAATTTTTTATGGTGGACATCTGATAAATCCTAGACTCAGATTCATACTTTATCCAGACAATTTAATGAAGTAGATTTTGGAAAAATTTCTTACATGACCATAAACTTGATTTCTAAAGTTAGAAATGTCAAAATCTTTGAAGAAGAAATACAAGTCAAGGATATCACTCTTACCTAGGAAGAATACTCAAAATTGAAAAGAAGATTCCAGCAGACTCACTATCAAAGTTCTCAGTGGACTTTTGACTGGAGAGATTCTGCAGCTGAATATTAGTATCATCATAAATTACCAACTTCCAAATATAAATGTCCTCAATGTTTTGATGATCTAGTTATTTGGGTTAATGTCAAGATGAATACCCCAAACAATCTATCAACAATTTTACTCCAGAATGAAACTAAAGACTGGTGGTTAGAAGTAGAACATACCTGAGAATCAGAGAAGATACCAATTACTAAAGAAAAATTCTTTTCTAAAAGTAAAGCTCTACAAAAATTAAAACTTGAAGAAAGAATAGTTAAGTATTCATATTATAAATCTTGTCTTTCTAAAATATATTATCAGTAAAGATGATTTGAAATCTGATTTAGTTAAAATATCAGTTATAAAATAGTTTTCTAGATTGATAAATCTAACTATCTTAAGAGGATTTCTTAATTTAGCTTTATATTATAAATATTTTATGAAAAACTTTGTAAAGATAATAGTATCTTTAAATTAATTAATGAAAAAAGATTAATCTTTTGAATAATCTATTAAATATCAAGAAATATTTAAAGAATTAAAAAATAAATTAATTACTATATCTATATTAATCTATTCAGATTTTGAAAAATCTTTTATCTTATATACTAATACTTCTAGCTTTGAATTAGGAGTAGGTTTAATATAAAAAAAATAATAAAGATATAGAATATATAATTGTAAAAGAACAAATGATACTGAGAAAAATTATTATACTACTGAATTAAAATATTTAGCAATAATTTGGATAATATAACTATTCAGATCATACTTATATTCTAATATTCCTTTTACTTTGATAACTAATTATAATATTTTAAAGAGTTTATTTAATAAACCAAAAATTTCTAAAAAATCTATATACTGAATTTTGATTTTAAAGAATTATAATTTCAAGATTGAATATTGTAAAAACTGAATTTACTTTAATATAAATTCTTTATTTAAATATTTCCAATCAGAATCAACTTAGATACAAAAAAAACAGAAAATATATTATAAAAACTATTCAATAACTACTTAATATACTCTTACTTAATTATCTAACTTGAATATAATAGAATTATTTGAATATTTATAACTCATTACTTACTTAAATACTCTAGTCATACCAGAAGAAATATTAAAAAAAAAGATTATTAAAAGTTTAAAAATAAAGTAAAATTATATTTAATAAAGAAAGAAATCTTATATAGATATAACAAGAAAGAATCAGATTAATCTTTAAAAATAATTAAAGTTAATAAAATAAAAGAGATGTTATTCAATAATTATATAATAATATATACTAGATATTTTAATATTAAAATAACTTATCACAGAATTACTTAAAATTATTATTAGTCTAAGATATATTTTGATATTAAAAATTATATAAAAGTATATAATATATATTAATATAAAGAAAAAACTAGAAGAAATAATATATTATATTCTATAAAAAGTAAAGAATTTTTTGAAAAGATAAAAATAAATCTAATTAAATTACTTATATCAATAAAAGATAATTATAAGTATATAATAATTACTATAAACTATTATATCAAATAAACAGAAGTAAGACTAATCTTAAATAGTTTAGCAAAAATAATAATATCATTTTTATATGAAGATATTTTTTGTAAATATGATTTTTCAAAAGAAATAATATCAGACAAAAAAAAATCTTCACTAATAAATTAATAAATAAATTATTTGAAAAATATCAAATCAATACTATTTATTAATGCCATATTATCTCTAAACTAATAAGCTTATAGAAAGATTGAATAGAATATTTTATAATATTATTAGAAAATTAATTCAACTACATGAAAAAAATAAGATATATATGTATTTTTAGTACTATTTACTTACAAAATAATAAGATAAAGTTTAATAAAATTTATATCTTTCTATCTTATCTATAATAAACAAGCTATTATATCATTATATCTTAAATTAAGACCAACTAATAATGAAGAAGATATTATTTCAAATAAATTAATTAAAAAAGCTTGTACTATTATAAATAAATTAGAATTAAACAGATTTATTATATAATAAAATATATAAAAATTCTAATAAAAATAAAAAAACTTATTAATAAGATAAAAATTATCAATCTTTCTTTATCAGAGATAAAGTCTTAATGAAGAGGATGAAAATTCAGTATTGGCATCATGAAAAATTTGCTCAGAAATAAAAAGAATCATATTATATTTATCAAATTTTTAATAAAGATACTTATAAATTAAGAATTCTTATAATAATGATTATCTGAAGTTATATTTTGAGAATAATAGATTGAAATCTAGAATTATCATAGAAAATTAAATGCTTCTAGTTCTGATAAATCAGATTTCAGTATTAATAAGCTATAATTTTTACTAATATAAAGAACTAATCAAATAAAAGCAAAACTTTATTAATTTTATAGTAAATCAAATAATCAATATATCTACTCAAAATCTTATTATCTTGTTAGTAAAAGAATATTATTACTTTAAAAATTATTATTCAAAATGTATTATTTATGATTAACTCTTTAGAATATCATATATTTATAATTCTAAATATTAAAATAACTCTTCTTATATCAGTTATTAATACTATTAATATCTAGAAGTTAAGAAAATTATTCTAATTAAAGACTGATTAGAATAATAACATCAAGATTATTAGTATAGTTTGCAAAATTATTATTACTATTAGTATAAAAATAGAAAAAGAATGAATCATAAAGATTATAAATTATGCTTTATTAATAAAGAAGAAAATTTTATTATCAATTTTATAAAGAAGATAAAAAAAATTGCTTATTTACCACAAATTAATTTTCAAAAAGAAAAAATTTTATCTTTAGATATAAGAAAAAGATAAGAAATTTCTTACTCTATTATCTATCTTGAATATTATTAAAATATTAATAAGAAACTATATCTTTCTATATTCTCTTAAAAATATATTAAATTAAAGAAAGAGAAGTTTCTTTCTTATTCTCTATAATATTTGAAAAGCCTGATATTACTTTATAAAATATATAGCTCTAGTTCTAATAGTTATGATTTGACTTTAGAAAGTATTAGAATCAATTAATATTTAAAATATGAAGTTACTCAATCTGTTAATTATTAGTTAGATAATCAAGAATATAATAAAAATAATAATAATCTATTTCTAATTCAAGAAATAAACAGAAAAGCCAACAAAATTACTAATAAATAAGAATGAGATATGATCAATATCTCATGAATACCAACTATTAATAGAAATAAAAATAATGAAGAAAATAATAATATAATATTATAGTTATCTTTTATATTATCTGACTCTTAAAATTTTGAATTTTAAAAAAGAAAAGTTTTATAATAATATTCTTTATAATCAAATAATAATTAATTTTATAACTCAAAATAATAATAATAATAATAATATAAATAAAATAGATATAAAAAGATAAAAGATAATACTTTCTAATTTAATAATAAAATAAACTCACTTAGCAATAATAAAGAAAAATAAAGAATAAAGAATATATATTAAAAATAAAAGAATACTATTATCTTTGTCAAAATGACAAAAGTCATAGAATAATTATATTATTATTAATAATAAAATAAATAATAAAGAAGTATAATTTTATTATAAAATAAAGAAGAAATTAATTATAGAATAGTAAATAGATATAAAAATCAAATTAATATAAAAAATACTAATAAAAATTATATGACTAAGTAATTATCTGATATAATACAAGATTATATTAATTTCTAGATTAGTAACAATATAATTAAAATTATAGAGTTATATATTATAATATAAAAATTAAACATAAAAATTAGCTTATATTACAGATCTAATTATCTAAAAAATCTCCTTTTATATAATCTTTCTAAAAAATATATTAATTTAAAATTTTTGTAATCCTAAATAATTATATTATATTATTCTTTAAGTTAGTATATTTATATTATATTATGCTTATCTATAGAATATTATTTATTATAAATAATTCTTTTTATTTAATTAATTAGTAAAATTTATTTTTATTCATCCAAACTTTTTTAAAATATTATTACTTTACAAATCAAGAGCAAAAATTACTTTGACTGATATAGTATTAGAAATAGTAATAGTAATATCTTCTAACAAAAATATAGATTTTGATATACTTTGAACTGATTAAGAAATAATCAATACTGTAATCAATTACTTAATTATATGATATAATAGATATAATATAGTATATAGTATAGTTATAACACATATTATAATAATTACTAATTACTACTAAAGATGGCTCCTCAACTAATTGCAGCTTGCGGCAGCCAATCAGAGAATTGTGACAGAATTGCAGCAGCCAATCAGAGAATTATGACAGAGTTGCAGCTAGTTGCGGCTCCCATCTCTAATTACTACTAAATTAGATAAACAAGAAATTTATATTAATTAATCTCATTTATTATTAATTCTATTTTTAGTTTATATTATTACTCATATTTAGTCTTATTCTTTTATTAAATTAGTCATATGTGTTATACTTAATTTATAATTTTATTAAATTAATAATATCTAATTAATTATTATTAATTTTCTTTTATTATTTACTTTAGCTTTAAATAACTTAATATTTTACTAATTTTAATTCTTAATTACTATATATTTAATATTTTTTGTGATTATTCTTTTGAAATTCTACTTGTTTTTGAGTAAATTAAATAAAATATTATGTTAGAAATAATTTGTAATTAGTATAACAAGAAAATATTATATATAAAGAGTCAAGAAGTAATTAAGAAGAATAATTAAGTTTGATAAAAAGAATTAACTACTAATTTAAGAGTAATTAATTAGTATTTTTCTTTAATAAATATATATTTATTATATATTTTATCTTATTTTCTTCTTGCTCTATTAAGAGAGTATTTTGTTAGAAGGAAAATTATATAAATTATCTTATTAAAAAAATAATAATATTTTATTAGAAGTATTGTAAAATATATATAAATTATTTTATTAAAAAAATAATTGTATTTTATCAGAAGTAAATCTTGTATATATATCTTATTAAGAAGATAATTGATCAAATAATCTCTTGAAGCTATAGAAGTAAATAATTATTATGAATATAATTACTATTATTATTTTAAAATATTTATATATACATAAACTTAAAATAGTAATATATAGTTACTTTTAATAAGTTAGACACTTGATAAGTTGAATTTGGCTTAACTCAGACAAAATTTTTCATCTCTTTTTTTTAATATTTAAAAAAATTTGATAAGTTAGACATATATATAAAATCATGATAAACTTATAAGTTGAATGATTTTTCAATTAGGTTATAATAAATCTCTCTTGATAAGTCAGATATATAATTATTAAGTAATAATCTTTACTATTTTAATATATATATATAATTAATTATCTAATAAAAATTTTTATTGTAGATAATATTAATATTGTAATACTATTACTATATATATAATATTATTTTATTTGCTTGTCTAGAATATAATTATCATAAATAACATATTATAATATGTATAAGTATACCTGTTATTATAGAAAAATATTATTATTACATTATAATGATAACATACTTATATGAATAATATATATAGTAGCTCATGAAAGAAATAAAACATAAAAAAAAAATTGACAAGATACAAATATTTCACTATTGAAAAATTATATAAAGTCAAAGATAAATGCATTTTATTTATTAAAATGCTGCTCATCAGTCAATGCAAATTTTATTTTTATTCATCATTTCTATTTTTTTTTAGTATTTCACATAATCTAACTGAATTAAGAGAAGAAATTTACAGGTAGTTTATTAATTAAGAGAAGATAATAATTCCTAATATTATAAATCTAATTAATCTAGTTTATCATTTTATAGAACTATCTTTTGCTACTATAATATCATTTATTTTTTTTGATATTAAGTTAACTAACTTTGTACAAAAATTAACATTAATGCTTTTTTACATAACTTATAGCTTTTTTCATAAGTCTTCTTTTGATGAAAGTAAATCAGGAAGATGTCTCAAATGCCTATTGACTTCATTTCACAAGTATTTAATAGGTTTCAAGTTAGGAGATTGCAATGGTCAGTTAAGTAAGTTGATCTTATTATTAACAAATCATTGCTTTACTTTTTTAAAGATATATTTAGGGTCATTATCTTGCTGAAAGATAAAATTTATATCCTTTAGCATCATTTCTTAGACTGTGTCTAATAAGTTGATGTTTAAATATTAACATAAATATTAACTATCATTTTTCCATTAATTTTTTTGAGTTCACCAACTCCATCAGCACTAAAGCAATCCTAAACTATAATAAAACCACTATCAAATTTTATTATTAGTATGATATAGTGATCTTTTAAAGATTTATCAGACTTCTTCCAACAGTACTTTCTCCTGTCTAATTCAAATAATTAGAACTTGCTTTTGTCAGATCAAATTATTTGCTTTTAATTATTGAATATCTAATTTCTGTATTTCTTTGCTCAATTTAATCTTTTTTTTTGGTAAGTTTTACTGAATAAAGACTTTTTTCATCTTATTCTTGCTGATAAGTTATTTTTCTAAAGTATTCTCTGTATGCTCTCCATTAATAAATTAATATTCAACTCATTTTTGAGCTTATATTAAATCTGAACAGTGATAAAATATTTTTCAGATTGTATTAGTCATACTATATTTTACTTATAACGTGATAAAAAGGTTGATGTATAACCAGATCTTGAATTATTATTGAAACTTCTAATTTTATCTTTCTTCTTACATATTTGATGAATTGAAGTTATACCTACCTGTTCTGACATAATGATTTCTTGAAATAAATACTCTTCTTGTCAAGAAGTATAAATGGGAATATATTTTTTGTGAGAAATTTGAGATATTAGAAATTAAAATTTTATTTTAGTTATTATTAAAAATATTATTTAGTTTTCCATCTACTACCAAATAAAAAAAGATACTTTTATATTTATCTTTATAAGCCTGAATTTCTTCTTTCAATTTGGTTGTATTATGTGGAATACTAAAAAAAAATAAAAAAAATTATTATATAAAATAGAAATGATAGATGAAAATAAAATTTGTATTAATTAATAAGCAGTATTCATATAATTTTTCAATAACAAGATATTTATATCTCACTAATTTTTTTCTCATGTTCTATTTCTTTCATGAGTCATTGTAACTCATATAATATTGATAACTAAATCTTCTGAATTTTTCTTGAAATACATTACATTAGTAAAATGAATATGAAAGGAATTTCTTAACTTGGAAATAAAAAAAGAAAATTAATTATACTTACCAATATTTAAAAAAAAGAATTATGTAAATATAAAGCAAAAAATCCAAGTAAATTATATGAAAAGGATAATAAAAAATTTGGTATTGACAAATCAATGATAGAAGATATTATTAGAAAAAAAGAGAAGTGGCTTGTAGTTACTAAAAGTTCTACAGATACCAATAAGAAATATAATTATAATTGTGAATGGTCCCAATTGGAAGAAGCATTTGTGATTTGGATAAATCTTATAAATAAGGCTAGTCATATAATAACTAATACAATTTTGAGTCAAAAGATAATGCAATTTGCTAAAAGGTTAAATATTTCTAATTTTAAATTCTCACAAGAAAGTATTAATTTTCTTTTATATCATTATTAAACTAATAGGTAAATTAATTTGGTTAATTATTATTATATATAACAATCATCAAACATATCATATTTTAAATAGGACTGGATGATAAACTTTAAAAAATGAAATAATATTAAAGAATATTATAAATTAGAAGAAGCTACAAGTATACTGATTAATTAATTATCTGAATTTCAAATTGAGCTTTAATTTATTATTTTGCAGTATAATTTAGAAGATATGTATAATGCAAATAAGATGAGTCTTTATTAGAAGTTAGAATCTTATAAATCACTTGTCAGCGAATCTATTAGTGAACTAAAAAAATCAAAAGACAAAATTACTATTATGCTTACATATAATATGACTGGAACTCAGAAATTATCCCTGTTATTTATTTATAAATATAAAAATTCATGCTGTATTTACCATATTAATAAATGAATATTGTCTATATAATATTTCTAAAATAATACATCATGAATGCAGCATTCTATTTTTAGAATCTGAATTAAATAATTTAACAAAGAAATAGAAAAAATATGAAAAAACATTTTATTATTAATAGATAATGCTTCATTACATCAATTAGCAGAAAGTAAAATAGAAGAATTAAGTAATATTAAATTATACTTCCTTCTATTAAACATAACTTCTCATCTTTAGCTAATTGATCAAGATATAATAAGTTCATTCAAAATAATTATTCATGTATATTACTTTCTTATATTTTGATAAAAATAACTTATATTTATTTTTGTCATAATTAGACTCACTATAGAAAATTATTATGTGAAAATAGAATTTGAGTATTTAATAAATATTATGAACTTGATATTAAAATTTCTAAATTAAATATTTTGAACATAATTAACTGGACTACACAAGTATAAAATAGTCTTACTGATAATATAATATATTATTATTAGCAAAGAACAGATATTTTATCTGATAATGAAATATGCAAAAGAAAAAGTAAATTAAAAAATGAATTAGAAGCTAAAGAAAATAAAATTCAGTTACTTATATATTAAATAAATGTAAATAGTGCTTTAAGTATTAATTAATATACTTTATGAAGTGAGTATTCTATCACATTTTGATATATTCAGAGTAATTTAAATAGCAAGTAGTTTGTTCAGATAATTTATCTTAATAGTTAATAGTTTATGAATGATATTATAGTGAACAATTACATTAATATTGATACTAGAATAGAAGTAACTGATATAATTAATGAAGAAGATATAATTACTATAATACAGGAAGTACCAGAGGAAGAAGAAGATAGAGAAGAGAAAGAGAAAGAATGCAATATAGTATTAAATATATTTGCTTTAAATAGCATTCAAATTATATTTAACTATTTACAACAAAATCTTAACATAAAAGTAAATATATCTGTAATCTTAGGATTGAAAGACTTACAGTATCAAATTAGAAGAAAGCAATAAAATAGTTCACATTAGAAAATTTTGTAAAAAAATAAATTTGTATATAATATCTAGATACTTTTATTATTATTAAATATTTGATATTTATTCATTACTTATATTTAAATAAAAAGTAATTTTTTTAATAAAATATTATAAAATTTAATAAGTCAGATCTCGTGATAAGTCAGATAAAATCTCTATCCTAATGAGTCTGACTTATTGAGAGTAACTATATAGTCTTTTTAATACTCTCTCTATGAAAGTAAAATTAAAAATAAAATTAATAATTGATAAGTTAATCCAAACTGGATCTAATAAAATTAATTAATAATAAAATAGAAAGATAATATTAGAAATTAATTAATCTTTTTAATCTATCTTAGTTATTTAGATAAAAGAAAAAGATTTATATCAATTAGTTTATAATTTATTTAAGACAGATTTATCAAGAAAAGAAATTTTAATAAGCAAATATAGATTATAATTCTGATTTCAGAAATATTTAACTCAAATTCTAATTGAAATAACTGGTATTATTCATAATTTACACAAGAAAATTATTTCATTTAATTAACAAAAATCATACTATACTTAATAATCAAGATCTCATACTTTAATTAACATTCTGATTAGAATTCCCATACTAGTTTTATCATTATTCACTTCTACTTTAACTTCTAATATATTTTTCACTAATCTTCTATACAAAAGAAGAATCATTTTAGTTCAATCTAGAAGTATAATAGAAAAAGAATTATTAAAAGAAGAAGTTCAATCTCCTATTCTTCTAGATTTCAATCTCAAAAAAATCAAGAAGAAAAGATAGCAGATCAAGTAATATAAGTACTAGTAGTTGCTCTCACTTTATTAATAGAAGTTATGCAAAATTAGCAGAATTGACAAGTTGAATTATTAATAATATCACTTCTTTTTTATAGTAATGAAGTACATAAAGATTCTATAAATTGGATTGAGAAATTTAATTGCTTAACAAATATAAATAATATAATAAATACAAAGAAAACAGAGTTAATACTTATATATTCAAGAGAAATTATATCAACTTGATACTAATAAAGTAAACTTATAAATACTGATTGATCTACAAGCTGAAATAATAATAATAATAATATGTAACCTTTCTAGTTACGTGATGTAATATATCCAGATAATTCACAAAGAAGAATCGGATATAGTATTATATCAGGAAAATTCACACAGAAGATTCAAGATATAAGCGATATTATTTGAAATAGAATTCACACA
>CAJVPS010001953.1:0-13628 GCA_910591765.1 Ambispora leptoticha | reverse complement strand
AATACTTGTAAGTATTGATACTAAAAAATCTTTAGAATAATTATTATCCTCTTAATCTTTATAAATAATTCAGTCTTCATCCTCAAAACTTATTATAAACTATATTCATGATAAAACCTATCTTTCAGAGTATAGTTTGTAATATTATGAAAAAATACACAGATAAATTCATCAATTTACTTTATAAAGTAAATTTTAAAAATAAATATCTGGAAAAATATAATATCTAAACTTATAGAAGAGAACTTAAATCAGAAATCAGAAAATAAATACAGATCTCAACTAATAAAACTTTCCTAAATATAATATAAGTCATAAAGAATATAGAAAAAGCAGATGCAGATATACCAACTTATGAATATTATCAATTTCAGATCTAAGATAACTTAATACTGAATACTATTTTACAAGATCTTAACTAACAAATAGAAAGTATTAAAATTAATAAAAAATTAAATTATAATAGAAATAATTCAGATTATAGATTTAATAATTAAATTCTAAATCAGTTTCTACTTGTTATAATTATAGCAAGTCAGATTATATTCATTCTAATTATTTTCAATTACAATTATATTAAAATAATCAGAATAATTTTAGAAATAATCACTAGAGAACTAATAAAAATAATCAGTAACAAAATAATATGCCATTAAATCAGACAAATACTAGCAATAATCAAAATATTAATAATAATCAAAAAATATATTACTAACTCAAATACAAGCTCTAATCAATAGTATTTAGATATTAATTGTCAAATCTGATAATGTAAATTTATTACTTAATACATATAACTACTTGACTACTGAAAGAAATTCCAGAAATTCCAGAAATTCCAGAATTATTTCTTATAGAACCAGATTTGCAGTTCAATTCTGTAAAGAAGTAGTTAATAAAAATGAGAAAATTAAATAACAATAAAAAAAAGAACTCCTGAAATTATTCTTGATCAAGATATAAATAATACTAGACTATTTAAAATACTTGAAAAAGAACTCATCAAAAAAACTATTTGTAAAAAAAAGCAAAATTACTTTATCTATACTCACTATTAAAAATAGTTTCTCAACTAATTATAGCTTGCGGTAGTTAATTAGAGAATTATAATAGAGTTATAGCAATCAATCAGAGAATTGTAATAGAGTTATGACTAGTTGTAATATCTATTACTACTTACTATCATAGCTAAATCTTATGATATTCTAAAAGATTTGGCTTAACAAAAAGAAAATATAATTATTTTTCAACTTATTCAAATCTTATCTTTATAAAGAACTCAATTATCAAAAGAAATATGCCAAGTTACAATACTCAAATCAAAAAGAAAAAGAAGAATATTATTAAAACAAAAACTTAAAATTATATCTATCTAATGTGAAGTCAAAGTTAGAAAGAATATCATTAATATAATTATTAATACTAGTATTTTTGAATATATTATTATATATAACTTTATTAAAAATATGGAATTGAAAGTATAATACAGTTCAAATATCTCTGTATTTGATATAAATAGAGTATCAAAATAATCTCTTGGAGTTATTAATAATTTACTTTTGAATATTGATGAAATTATAATTTCTACTGAAGTTAATATTACAAAAGCTAAAATATACTTGGTAATTATTGAAATGAACTTTTTAAATAAGATTAAAGTCAATGTTGATATCAAAAAAGAATTACTTATCTTTGAATATAATAATCAGAAAGAAAAAGTACTAATTAAGTTTATATATAATAATAGAGAAAAACTAATATTTAATGATATAAGTTTTGAAGAAGATGAATTAGAAGAAGATTCTAAAAGTGAATTTGAAAAATAATACTAGAAAAAGAAGACTTTTCTCATATAATAATATGATAATTGAAATACTATAGTCTCTAGATAACAAGAAACTCAAGATGATAATAATATTAAAATCATTATCAAAGAAGTCTGAACTTCTATTGAAATTTTAAATCAAAATCTATGAGATATTAACTTTAGAAAAATACCATTTCAAATTATTCAAAGTATTAAAAAAATTTATGAAGTATAAGTTTATTAAGAAGAAAACAAAATCAGATAGAAGAAATATATCTGAAAAAATTTCAAATAACTTGATAAAAAATTCACACAAAAATATAATTAGAATTACTAATAATTATTTGACTAGCAAGAACTAAATAGCTAATATTAGTATTATAAAAATCTCTATATATCTGATTATTAATATTATTAATATTATAATAATCTTGCAGATAGAATAACTATTAAAATTTATAAATCTTTCTATATTAAGTTCAAAACTAATAAAAACTAGGCTAATAAAGTTAAACAAGAACTCTTTATTAATAAAAAAGTCAAGAAAAGTTTTGATTCATATCAATTCACTTTACAACAAATTCATCTCAACTCTCAAATTGAAAGATACTAAGAATATGAAAAATATATTAATCAATATTATACTAAAATATATTTCAAAATAAATAAAGAAAAAGTAATTGTATATAATAACTATATTAAAGAGAATTAATTAAATCTTTCTGCCTGCTTTCAATATGAGGAAAATAATGAATCTCAAGAAATATTTATTACTAAAAGTTATAAAAAAAGATATTTCTATACTTATAAATATTAATATATTTATTAATTTAATCATAAAGAATAGAGAAAGAATATCAGAATAATTAATAAGCTTAGAGAATGAGAAATACTATTAAAAATATATGATAAATATGATAAAATTAGTAAAGTAATTCTATTTTATTTTATGTATAAAGATGATTTTGTTCAAGAAATTATTTATAAGAATTCTGTAAAAGTTTTTATTACTGAAATATTTTAATATATTTATTAATAACTCAGTTCTAATTGAAGATAATAACTTGTTTATTTGAATTATATTAATATAAAACTCTATCAAGAATATTTAATTCTTTGTGACAATAATAAATATAATGAATATATATAATTTAAACTTCTGATTAAAGTAGATAAAGAAAAATATTCTATAACTTTGAAACTGATTCCAGAAGAAATAGTAACTAATGAATTAATTAAAGAAATTAACTTTATTTCTATTTCAAATCAATTTTCTCAACTTGAATTAAATGAGATATCAGACTCTTAATAAACTTTCAAAATAATTTAATAATTATTTAAAAGATACTCTTGTAAAATAAAATAATAGTTATTATATAATCAAAGTTTATAATAATCAAGATAAAAAAAAGTTATCAGAAAAGCATATTTTACTAATACTGATTATGATATTTATTATACTGAAAAAGAAGTAATTAGAATTCTATTATATTAAGTCATATTAATAGATATCTATATTATTATAGAAATTCCTATAGAAGTTATATATCAAGTAATATCTTATTTATCTCTCATAAAACAAAGAATTAATATTAAAGATAGAACTATCAACTCTAAATATACTGAAAATATTAATATAATTATTCAAAATAACTTAGAAGAAGATTATATTATGGAATCTGATCAGAAAATTACTCAATTAATATTTTTATAACTTACTCCTATTAACCAACTTAAATTAGTTTCTATCTAAGAAGAACTTGAATAATCTAATTGAGAAATAGCTAGATTTGGATTTACTAATTATTAAGAAGTTTACATCTATTTCTTAAAATAAGAATAAGAAGAAAAAGTTATTAAATAATAAAAATTAACTATTGAACAAGAATAACTTCTTACTTAACTATTAAAAGATAATACTAACATTTTGCAACTGAATTATATCAACTTGACTAAAGTAATATAATCTAATATGAAATCTATACTGGAAATGAATTACCTATCAAATAATAATCTTACAGAATTATTCTTCCAAATTAATTATTCATATCAGAAGAAATCCAAAGAATATTAGAAGCAAATATTATTTGATTATCAACTAGTTCTTGAACTTTATCTATTATTATAGTTTTCAAAAAGAATGAAAAGAAAAGATTTTGACTAAAAAAGAAATTTTCCCTGATCTATTAACTATACAGAAGATAAAAAACTTTTCTTAATTAAGAACTATTAAAAAACTTAGATCATTTCTTGGATTAGCTAAATACTATAGAAAATTTTAAAAGGATTTTCTCAAATTATTATCTCTCTATTCAAACTCTTTCAAAATAAAAAATTATTCATTTAAACTATAAAACAAGAAGAAGCTTTTTAATAAATCAAATAACATCTTATAACTATATCTATTTTAATTTATCCTAACTTTATAAAGAAATTCTATCTTTATACTGATATTTCAGATTAAGAACTTGAAACTATCCTATTTCAGAAAGATAAAGATGAAAGAAAATAAGTAGTTACTTATATAAGTATCACTTTGAAACCAAATAAACAAAAATATGAAGTAACTGAAAAAAAGTACTAGTAGTAATATGGGCTATTAGATAATTTTATTATTATCTACTTGAAATAATTATCAATCATAATGCTTTAAGATAATTATTTAAAAATCAATCAAGTCACTCTGACTGATAAATTATATTTTTCATGAAATATACCTTTATTATTACTTATTGATCTGAAAGAAAAAATCAAAATACTGATATCTTATTCTGAATATATTCAAAAGAATAGTAAATAACTTTTTTCTTTATAATAATATGAATTTAATAACTTATTATAATTTATAATGATATTTAAATAATAAAACTTATTCTGTAAGATTAATTCTTGAATAATAATATAAAATTTATAATTAAGTAAAATACTTTTTACAAATTGATAGTATATTATATAAAATCAATAAGAGAAAAAAATTAATTACATCACTTTGAGTCATCAAAGAAAATAAAATAAAAGCTATTCTTATCAATTTATATTTAAGCTCTTTATCTGAATATTTTGAATATGAAGGAATTTATTAATAAATTACAAATAAATATTAGTAGAATAATATGAGAACTGATATAAAGAATTATATAAAGACTTGTAAAATCTGTTAGTGAGCTGATGAAAGAACTATCAAATAATCTTTATATTCTATTAAAATTAAACAATTTTTTAATAGAATTATTATTGATTTAATTGAATCTAGTAAAATAATAATAACTAAAAATTGATATATTATTATAATAATAAATTATATTATAAAATGATCTAAACCTAAAGTAATTTCAGATAAGAAAGCTATTATTATTACAAAATTTATATTTGAAGAAATAATTTATAGATATGGATATCTTAAAGAAATTTAATCAGATAACAGATTAGAATTCATTAATGAAATAGTCAAAGAATTATCAATAAAATTTAAAATTAAATATAAATTCTTTTTATCTTATTACTTATAAATAAATAAAATACTAGAATATTTTAATAGAATACTATATATAATCTTACAAAAATTAATAATAGAATATGAACAAGAATAGGATATCTTCATCTCTATTACTCTTTTTATTTATTAAATTAATCAAAATTTATTAATAAAGCATGAATCATTTTTCTTAATTTATAGATAAAATGTTAGATTACTAATTAAATTAAAAAATTCCTGCTTATCTAAAAGAAGATTTCACAGAAGAAGAAAAATTAATACAATACATATATTATATAATAGATTAGTTATTTTAATAAATACTAGAAGTAAAACAAAATATAGAAGAATGATAATTATAATATTCTTAAATATATAATAATAAAATTAAAAATAAAATAATTTTTAAAATTGGAAATAAAGTATTGATATTTAATATGAAATAATATTCAGTAATTAGAAATAAATTTTAACCTACTTGAAGTAAAGAATAGTATTATATTTATAACTATACTACATATAACTCTTATAAAGTTCATAATCAGAAAGAAAATATTTGCAAGTATTCTATTAATAGAAGATAACTTAAATATTATTATAATTATTAAGATTATTTTGAATTACAAATTATTATTAAGTAACTTATATAGATTGCCTCTTTAATTTTTGTTATTCTTATATTAAAAATTATCTTTTATCTTATTTTTATAATTATCTTCTCTCAGTATTTTTTTTAATATCTTATCATTTATAATAGATTTTTAGTTCAAATTTTATATAAATACCCCCTTTATTTCTCTTTTTTTTCTTTATTCTTCATATTTTTACTTTTTATCTATTTTATCTTTAATATTTTATATTCTTTTAAATTCTTTTATACTTTTTACTTTTATTATTATTATTATATTTCAATTACCAACTTGAATTATATCTTAAATAATAAAATTTCTTGAAGAAATTTGTCAGAAAATACTTGCTCAATAACTCTTTGAGATGATTATCTTCTTAACTTATGATCTACTCATTTATAATAATACAGAATAAAAAACTAATATTACATACTTGGATTTATTCATGTAATTTGAATTTACTAAAGATATTGAAATTAATAATACTTTCTCTTGAACTCTCAGATAACTATTAAATTACTTAAAGTACCTGTTGAATTAATTAATACAATTAATAATTTAGACTTCAACTGGTTAAATATTACTTTATTAGAAGATAAATTTAAAGTTAATATTAAACAAGAAGATATTGAAGAAGAATTAGAATTTATAAGTTTTGATAATTCAATAACTTTAGAAGAAAAGTCTGAATTATCTATTCTTATATCTAAAGAAGTTAAACCTACTTTAGAAAAAGACTGGCCAATTCAACTTAAAAAAGCTATATTATTAATTTATAATAATCTAATAGATAATAATCAGATAATGATTTAATATTATAAACTTGAATATATACTTTTAGTTCAATTACAGAAATATTTAGGAGAAATATCAGAAATTAAAAAGAGTATTAAAGATATACTTGAAAAATATATATATGATAGACTATATAATATTGCTCAAAAGATCTTTTTCATTTATAAATCAGAAGAAGTCTTTAATAATCAATTTGAGTTTACATCATTCAAGTTACATTACTTAAATAAGAAAGAACTATTAAAGATTATTAATTGATTTTTGTAGGAGCAAAATTTTCTAAAGAAGGACTATATATTATCATAATAATATAAAATTTCTTAATTTTCTAGTTTTTTCTTAGTTATATGACATCATATTTTTTTATAATTTTATAAATATCCTGATTTTTATATTATATATTACTATATTTATTATCAGATTTCTATTTTTAAACTATATCTTTATTTTTATTTTTGTAATATAATATTTATGTATATAGTAGAATAGTATAGTGAAAGATCATTTTTAATTTTGATGAAATAGTTATATTTAGATTTCAATCACAAATATCTTTTCATATTCTTTGATATTCTTTCAGATTCTTTTATATTTTTCTATATCTTTTAATATTTTTCTATATCTTTCAATATCTTTTTACATTTTTTAATATTTTTTTATATTCTTTAACATTCTTCAATATTTTTTAATATCTTTCAATATACTTTGATATATATATTTCTAATTATTTATATTATAATACTTTAATTATAATATATATATTAAATAATATTAATTAGTAATATTATAATAATTTATATATTTGAAAAATGTATAAAAGAATCTGCTATCTCAACTTGAAATAAATTTAGATTAAATTATTTGAAAAATATAATTAAAAAACTTATTATTATAATAATAGTAATCTATTTACAAGATTTCTTTTCTAATTATATTAGTATTCTTTTTTTCATTTGGTTTTATTTCTTTGATCATATAAAGTTGATTTTGATTTTTGAATTATAATATTATATTAATTTTTGATTTTTAATATTGTTTTGAGAGTAGAAGATCTCTACTATAAATAAGTTATACTTTTTATTTTATTTATTTTTGAAGAGTAAAAGATCTTTACTATAATAAGCTATACTTTTTTATTTAGTTATTTAGTTTTTGTATTTTAATTTTTAGCTTTCTTTAGTTATAATCTTCTTTGATAAATAGTAACTTTACTATTTAATTATCTTAAATCATGAATTATATTGATTACTAGTGACTTTACTAAGTTAATCTTTATAATTTCTTTGATTTATTTATTTTTTTCTTTATTTATTTATCTTTTTATAAAGATAATATCTGTAAATATTGATACAAATCTTGTCATTATTAAAAGTATAATCTAATTTACCTCTCTTTATCTTTTAATTATTTTAGTTTCTTCCAACTTTATATTATTAAGATAAATTTAAGTAAAAATCTATTTATCAATTCATCATAATAATATTATATAATATATAAATAATAAACTTATCTTTTATATAATATTTATATTTATATTTATAATTATTTAATCTTTATATTAAAACTTTTTGTAAATTAAGCTAAGTTAGTCTTATAATTGACTTATTTTATTTAAGTTAAGCTTTCTTATAAATTAATATGATTAGCTTGAGTCAACTTGAATTTTAATTTTTAAATTTTTTAAAAATTTATAAAAAAATATTTATAAAGATTAAATTTTATAAATAAAATTTATTCTTTTATATTATTTTATTTATAATTATAAACTTATTTATTAATAAAATTAATATTAAAAATTAAGCTAATATATAAAAGTTTTGAAACTTAATTTGACTTTGAAATTAATCTGTAAGTTTAAGTTAGCTTGCAAGCTAGCTTAACTTATAAATAGTATTTTTTTTATAAAATAAATATAAATTATATAATATAATTAATATAAAAAGTAATAATAGACATATTTTTTTACCTATAACTTTATAAAAAATTGCTAAAAATTTAAGAAAATTTGGCATTATATTTAAGATAATAAAAATAAAATTTTTTAAGATCATAAAGCATATTAATATAATAATATTTTGTAAAATCATATTTTAAAGATGATGAGCTAGGGGCTATCTTGATTAAAGTATTATAAAAAATTATTTAAAAATATTTTTTATAAGTAAGTATGAAAATAATTTTGTAAAAATAGATTTAAAAATATAAAAAATATATTTGTAATTTAAAAAAAATTTCAGTTGATATTTATTGAATAAATGCCAGTCAAAAAAAGGCTTAATTTTGATAAATTTCATAATAAAATATAATAAAAATAATATTTTTATTAAATTTTACTATATTTTATTATATTTTATTATGAAATTTATCAAAATTAAGCATTTTTTGACTGGTATTTATTCAATTAATATCAACTAAATTTTTTTTTAAATTACAAATATATTTTCTATATTTTTAAATATATTTCTACAAAATTATTTTCATACTTATAAAAAATATTTTTAAATAATTTTTTATAGTACTTTAATCAGAATAGCTCCCAGCCTGTCATCTTTAACATATAATTTCACAAAATATTACTATGTTAACACACTTTGTGATTTTCGAAAATTTTGTTTTCATTATCCTAAAGAATATAATATTATATTTTTATAAGCTTTTAGCAATTTCTTATAAAGTTATAAGTGAAAAACATGTTCATGATTACTTTCTATATTGACTATATAAATTTAATTTTGATTTTATATTTATATAAAAATAGCAAATAATAGTTATTATTAAGATTTTAAACTATATTATTATAAAAAAATTATTAAAAAAATATAAAAAAATATATTATATTTTTATAAAATACTTTAATTTGATAAATTTTTTTGTTTATTAATTATAATTATTATTATAATATTTATTCTTATTTTATATACTTAAAAAAAAGTTAGAATATATTCTTATCTTTTTGATAAAAATAATAAAATTATACTGAAACTTTGATAAATTAATATAAATTATGAATAAACTGATATAATAATATATTTATCTTTTTATTTACTATTTATAAATATTAATTATCTATTATTTTTGTATTAATTATATAATATAAAGGAAAATAATATGATTATTAATATAAGTAATATATTATTTTTGCAGGTCACTATATAAAATGATTTTAGATAAATTGTTTGATATTTGTTAAGTGTTCTAACTATTTGATATAGTAATTTGATATTATTTTGACCATTTAATATAGTAATTAGATTATTTTATAATAATAGAACAATTTTTAATATAGTTCTTTATCTAATATTCCAAAATATAAATAGAAATTTAAATTAAATATGTATTGAATTATCAATATATATATAGATATTCTTAAGTCTTTAATCAAGTTACAGTTATAATAAAATACAAAGTAATTGAAAAAACAAAGATACTAAAAAGTATTACCTCTTGCTTGTATTATTAAACTCTGATTTTTATCTGAAGAAATCTATTATTGTTATGATTCTCTTGTAGAATAATACAACCATAAAGAAACTCTCTTCAGTCATATATCTTGTGACTCTATGAAATTCAATTCATAAAACTTTAATCTAGATTTAAAAATAATCTCCTTTATTAAAGCTTGTAATCTTCTTTCACTCAAAATAATCTACAATTCGGCTTTGATTTTGTTAGCAGAGTCTAAATACAACTCTTGATTTTACGCATTGTAACTTTTGGTTAGCTGAAACCATCTGTTTTGTTATAACCTTTGTAGAACGCGTTTTTTGTTATAGGTGAACAGAAACCTTCCCGAAATTTTGTAGTATAATGTAATCTCTATTCTTGTTGCTAGTTATTAGAAACTTCATAAAATCTTTTCGAGACTAGAATTAACATTTGCAAAAGGTTGATTTGTATATAATCACCACAGGAGATCTTTAGAACAATAAAAAGACCCTTTTGTTATAAATCATTCGGTTTTGCGCTTATCTTACCTAGCTGTATTTACCCTCTAAATCTACCAATTTCCGGAGTGCGCGACAGTATCTACAGCCATTGATAATTACAAATACATATCCCCGATCTGGACAGACTTTTGATGATTGTAATACAGAGCCAATAATCATGAAAAGCATCAATTTGGCTTGCGATTATGTAAAATTTATTCAACGAGTCTTTACCCATTAGTAAAACTATTCAGATTAAGAATAATATTTATAAGTTTATAAATTGAAAATTGTGAAATAAAAATTGAAATAACATTATTAATTATAGTTTTTATGAATTTTTAACATGTCAAACTGCATGTAAACCTGCATTGACATAGAAGGAAAATGTATCATGTGTTGATTTTTAAAGTATGATGCCTTACTTGGAGGTCTCTAGAGATAAAATATTTTGTATAGTTATCTTTAAAAATTGCACCTGAATTTACAAAAAAATTAACCGTTATTACTTTCCGTGCTGTATCTTTAATACTTTACATGCAAAGTAATGATGTAAATTTCTCAAGTAGCTTTATATATGTAAGACATTTATGAATCATTTTAATGAGTAATAGATCTCATAAAAGATAATAAAATCTAACATTAAAGCTCTATCTGTTTTGAAAATCAAGTATATATAATGAAAAATACAAATTCATATTTATAAATATCGCCTTTCCATATAATCCTACTCTATAGAACATTCAAATGGTTGAAGTCAAGTTTGATAATAACTGGAACCAGATAATGCTATCATAGATCAGTATCAGGTTCAATCAATGGTTCGAACAACCAAACTTAGCCAGCCATTAATAACTTAAACACAGGAATATACATAGAGGATGATTATATGGAAAGATGGTTATAAAAAAATAAAAATTTGAAAATAACGATCTAAATTATAAGAAATTATATAATTTTTCAAAATCAAAAGACTCGACCAACTCTCCAGCTCGATCATGACCATTCTCATATGCTTTTTTGTACCAGTTCAACGACATATCAAAATCTTTTGGAATACCCAACCCATATTGATAACATTCTGCAACTTTGAATTGACCAATCTTATCGCCTAATTCTGCTGATCGTAAATAGCATTGAAATGCTTTATGATCATCCATTTTTGTTCCATCTCCAAAAAAATAACATTTAGCAAGGTGATTAAAAGCTAAAATGTCTCCAGACTCAGCAGATTTTTGAAATAGCTCAAATGCTTTTTTTACATCTTTTTCTGTTCCATAACCAAAATAATATTGATGACCTAGTTTACGCTGTCCACGCGCATCTCCACACTTTGCTAATTTCGAATACCAATCAAATGCTTTTTCTTCATCTGTCGGAGTTCCTATACCTTTTTGATAACAGATTCCGAGATTAAATTGTCCTTTTGCATTTCCACCTTCTGCTGACTTCAGATACCACTCAAATGCTTTTGTCTCATCTTTTTGTGTTCCGATTCCTTCATCATAACAGAAACCAAGATTATATTGTCCTTTAACGTCTCCACTCTCTGCAGATTTTCGATACCACGCAAAAGCTTTCTCTTCATCAATTTGTGTTCCAATTCCGTATTGATAACACCAGCCAAGGTTATATTGTCCTCTTGCATCTTCACCTTCTGCTGATTTCAAATACCATTTGAAGGCTTTTTTCTCATCTCTTTGTGTTCCAATTACATTTTGATAACACCAGCCAAGATCATTTTGTCCTCTAGCATCTCCACCCTCTGCTGATTTCAAGTACCATTCAAATGCTTTCTTCTCATCTTTTTGTGTTCCGATTCCATTAGCATAACACACACCAAGATTATATTGCCCTTTTACTTCTCCACACTCTGCTGATTTCAAATACCACTCAAATGCTTTTTTCTCATCTTTTTGTATTCCGATTCCATTTCGATAACACCAACCAAGATTACATTGTCCTCCAGTATTTCCACCCTCTGCTGATTTCAAGTACCATTCAAATGCTTTTTTCCTATCTTTTTGTGTTCCAATTCCTTCATCATAACAAAAACCAATATTAAATTGTCCTGTTTCGTTACCACCCTCTGCTGATTTCAAGTACCATTCAAATGCTTTTTTCTCATCTTTTTGTGTTCCGATTCCTTCATCATAACAGAAACCAAGATTATTTTGTCCTCCAGTATCTCCACCCTCCGCAGATTTCAAATACCATTCAAATGCTTTTTTCTCATCTTTTTGTGTTCCGATTCCACTTTGATAACACCATCCAAGACCATTTTGTCCGGATGCATTTCCACCCTCTGCTGATTTCAAGTACCATATAAATGCGTTTTTCTCATTTTTTTGTGTTCCGATTCCATTTTGATGACACCAACCAAGATTATCCTGTCCTCTAGAATTTCCGCTCTCTGCTGATTCCAAGTACCACTTAAATGCTTTTTTCTCATCTTTTTGTGTTCCGATCCCATTTTGAAAACATATGCCAAGTTCAAATTGTCCATTTTTATCTCCATACATTGCTGACTTTAAGAAACACATGAATGCTTTTTTATCATCTTTTTGTGTTCCGATTCCATTTTCATAACACCAACCAAGAAGACGTTGTCCTATTACGTCTCCACCGTCTGCTGATTTCAAGTACCACTCTAATGCTTTTTTTTCATCTTTTTGTGTTCCAATTCCATTTTCATAACACCAACCAAGAAGACGTTGTCCTATTATGTCTCCACTGTCTGCTGATTTCAAGTACCATTCAAATGCTTTTTTCTCATCTTTTTGTGTTCCGATTCCATTAGCATAACACGCACCAAGATTATATTGCCCTTTTACTTCTCCACATTCTGCCGATTTCAAATACCACTCAAATGCTTTTTTCTCATCTTTTTGTATTCCGATTCCATTTCGATAACACCAGCCAAGATTACATTGTCCTCTAGTATTTCCACCCTCTGCTGATTTCAAGTACCATTCAAATGCTTTTTTCTCATCTTT
>CAJVPS010001952.1:0-13633 GCA_910591765.1 Ambispora leptoticha | reverse complement strand
TTGAGGGCGAAAACTGAATTATTTATAAAGGTAAAGGGGATTACAGTTATTCTAAAGGTTTCATAGTGCTAATACTTCTTTTTCAGTTATTTCATATTTTTATTTATTTGATTTTAAAGTAATACTTGTATAAGTAACTACTTATTCTCTTTTATCTTTATCTTTTTGAGATAGGACAGCTCCAAGTCCTAAGTCTAAGATATCAGTATAAAGATAGAATTTCTTTATAAAGTCAGAATAAATCAAAATAGATACAGTTATAAGATATTATTTGATTTGTTAAAAAGCTTCTTCTTGATTTACAGTCCAAATAAATAATTCTTTATTATAAAGTAATTTGAATAGAGATGTAGCAATTTGAGAAAATCCTTTTACAAATTTTCTGTAATATCCAGCTAATCCAAGAAATGATCAAAGTTCTTTGATAGTTCTTGATTAAGAAAAGTCTTTTATTTTCTGAATAGTTGATAAGTCAGAAGAAATTTCTTCTTCAGTTATGATATATTCAAGGAATGGTAATTTTCTTTTGCAAAAATTATATTTTTCTGGATTGAGTTTCAAGTTGGCATTTCTAATTCTGTAAAATACTTTGTTAAGATAATCCAAATGTTTTTCAAAATCTTTTGAGAATATATTCAGATCATCAATATATACATTGGTAAAATTTCAATTATATTCTTCTAGTACTGTATTCATAATACATTAAAAAATTGCTAGAGCATTACATAATTTAAAAGACATGATATTAAATTCAAAAAGTCCTTCTCTAGAGATGAAAACAGTTTTAGATTTATCTTCTTCTTTCATTTTGATTTGTTAGTATCTAGAGATTAAGTTTATAGATAAAAATCAATAAATATTTTCAAGAGAGTCCATCATTTTATCAATTTTTGATAATGGGTAAGTATTTTTCAGGTAATTGCATTTATTTTTCAGTAATCAACACAAAATCTTTTCTTTTCATTCTTTTTAGAGACTATAATAATAGATGAAGTTCAAGAACTAGTTGATAGTTAAATAATATTAGCTTTTAACATTCTTTGAATTTCTTCTAATATAAATAATTGATTTGAAAGAATAGTTTTGTAAGATTATTGTTTAATAAATAATTCATTCTTAATATATATCTCATGTTGAATTATATTATTTTAGTCAAGTTCATGTAATTTAGTTGCAAAGATATCTGCATTATCTTCTAATAGTTAAGTAAGAAGTCTTTCTTATTTAGCAGTTAATTTTCATTATTCAATAACTTTTTCTTCTTGTTCTTGTTCTAAGAAATAGATATAAGCTTCTTGATGATCAGTAAATCCAAATCCAGCTATTTCTCAACTAGATTATTTTAGTTCTTTTCTAGTAGAAACTGATTTAAGTTGATTAACAGATACAAGTTAAAAAAATATAAGTTGAGTAATTTTCTGATTTGATTCAATAATATAATCATCTTCTGAATCATTTTGAATAATGATACTAATATTTCTAGTATATCCAGAGTTAATAGTTCTATCTTTAATATTAACTCTTTATTTTGCAAGAAATGAGTGAGATATTACTTGACATACAACTTCTATAGAAATTTCTATGATAATATAGATATCTATTAATATAACTTGATATGATAAAATTCTGATTACTTTTTTTTCAGTATAATAAATATCATATTCAGTATCAGTTAGATGTATTTTTTCTGATAATTTTCCTTTATTTTGATTATTATAAACTTTGATCACATAATAACTATTATTTTGTTTCACAAGAATATTCTTTAAATAATTGATAAATTATTATGAAAGTTTATTAAAAGCTTGATAAATGATATTGAATCTTTTATATATTTCATCCAATTAAAGTTAAGAAGACTAAGTTAAAATAGAAGTAAAGCTGATTTCTTCAATTAATTCATTTAATACTGCTTCTTCTGGAATTAGTTCCAAAGTCATAGAATATTTTCTCTTATCTAATTTAATTGAAAGTTCAAATTATACATAACCATTATATTTATCATTATCATAAGGAATTAAGCATTCTTAACAGAGTTTCACATTGATATAATTCAAGCAAGCAAGCTATTATTTTTGATTAGAACTAAGTTATTAATAAATATATTAAAATATTTTAGTAACAGAGACTTCTACAGAACCCTCATAAATGATTTCATGAATAAAGTCATCTTCATAAATAAAGTGAGATAAGATTGCTTTGCTAATTTTATTACATTCTTCATAAACTTCTAATAGCATTTCTCTTTCTCTAAGCTTGTTAATCATTTTGATATTCTTTCTCTATTCTTGATAATTAAACCAATAAACATATTAATATTTATAAGTACAGAAGTATTTCTTTTTATAATTTCTAGTAATAAATATTTTTCTAGATTTATTAAATTCATCACATTAAGAGCAAGCAGGAAGATTTAATTATTTTTTTCTGATATAATTATTACAAGTAGTTACTTTTTCTCCATTCATCTTGAAATATGTTCCAGTATAATATTTATCTACATATTTTTCACATTTGTAATATCTCTTAATCTGAGAAATAGGATGAATTTATTGAGCAGCAGATTAATATATATCAAAGCTTTTCTTGATTCTTTTATTAACAAAGAGTTCTTGTTCAACTTTATCAGTTCAATCTTTATTAGTTTTGAATTCAGCATGGAAGGATTTATAAATTTTAATTATTATCCAGTTAATAAGATCATTATAGCATTAGTAACATTAATAATCAGACATAAAGAGATTTCTATAATACCAATATTGGTTATTTAGTTCTTGTCAGTCAAATAACTATCAGTTATTCAAATTGCATAATTGAATAAACTTTTTATCAAATCATTTGAAATCTTTTCAGGTATATTTCTTTCATTTGATTTTGATTTCTTCTTGATAAGCTTATACTTCATGAATTCTTTTAACACTTTAGACAATTTGAAATAATATCTCTCTAAAGTTAACATCTCTTAATCTTCAGTTTAGAGTTTCAACAGAGATCCAAACTTCTTTGATAATGATTTTAATATTATTATTATCTTGAAATTCTTATTATTTAGGAGTTATAGTATTTTAATTATCATATTGTCACATCAGGAAAATCTTCTTCTCCAAGTATTATTTTTCAAATTTACTTTCAGAATCTTTTTCTAATTCATCTTCTTCAGAACTGATATTATCAAATATTGATTCTTTTCTATCATCATAGATAAATTTAATAAGTATTTTTTCTTTTTGATCATCATATTCAAAGATGAGTAGTTCTTTTCAGATATTAATATTAGCTTTGATTTTGTTTAAAAAGTTCATACTCATAATTACTGAGTATATTTTTATTTCAGTAATATTCACTTTAGTAGGAATCATAATTCTATTAATGTTTAAAAGTAGGTTATTAATAGTTTCAAGAGATTATTAGATATATTATTTATATTTGATATTGAATTGCATTATATTTTTAATTTCTTATCTTAAATAAAGTTATATATAGTAACACATCTAGAGTACTGGTATTAATGATTAAATTAATAATATTCTTTCTAACTTTTGTTTCACACCAAGCAGATGTGATTTTGAGTTTTTGTCCAAGTAATACTCTTCTTTTTCTTTTTGATTTTAAGATTGTAGCTTAGTATATTTCTTTTAATAATTGAGTTCTTTGTAAAGATAAGATCTGAATAAGCTGAATAATAATTATATTTGCTTTCTATTGGGCCAAATCTTCTAGAATCTCATATGATTCAGTCATGGTAGCAAGTACAAGTAAAGTGATTTTACTTTTTTTTTTGTGAATAATCTTTTTGATGAGTTCTTCTTCAAGAGTTTTAAATAATTTAGCATTATTCATATCTTAATCAAGAATAACTTCAGGAATATCTTCTTGTTCTTCTTCTTTATTATCATTAGGTTTCTCATTTTTAATAACTGTTTCTTTATAGGATTAATCTATAAATCTAGTTTCATAAGAAGTAATTCTGGAATTTTTGTATTTCCTTTTAATAACCAAGTATTCATATGTATCAAGTAGCAAATTTACATTATTAGATTTGGCAGTTAATATTTGAATACTATCAGTAAGAGCTTGTATTTGAACTAATAATGTATTTTGATTATTATTTGTATTTTAATTATTACTAGTATTTACCTGATTTAATAATATATTATTTTATTGCTGATTATTTCTATTAGTTCTTGGATGATTATTTTTAAAGTTATTTTGGTTATTCTGATATGATTATAACTGAGAACAGTTAGGATGAATATAATTTGGTTTATCACAATTATAATAGATTGATACTGATTTAGAATTTTGATTATTGGATCTATAATCTGAATTATTTATATTATAATTTGATCCTTTGCTAGTTTTAATACTTTCTATTCACTGATTAAGATCTTGAAGTGTTATCAAAATAGTATTTAATATTGAGTTATCCTGGATTTGGAATTAATATTATTTTTAGATTGATATATTTGCATCTGCTTTTTCTATTTTTGATAACTTTTACTATATTCAAGAAAGTTCTATTAGCTGAGATCTAAATCTATTTTCTGATCTCTGGTTTCAATCCTCTTCTGTATATTTGAATCTTATATTCTTCTGGATATTCATTTTTAAGATCTACTTTATAAAATAGATTAATGAATTTATCTATATATTCTTCCACAGTACCAGTCTGTTATAATATTTCAATTTCATCTTGCCATTAATCAATTCTTTCTTATATGTGGAATTGAGTTGCAAATTAATGACTAAAATTATATGATAGATCTTAATCATTATTTCAAGCTATTAGTCAAGTAGTATCATCTCTTTTTTTTCATTATACCATAAGACAGTAGCATCTTCTAGGTATCCTTTAACTAACTGTATTTTTCTGACATCTGTAATACTATTAGCTTGAATGGTAATGTTAAAGTTTTTGAGTCACTCTGTTGAATCTTGATCATTTTCTCAGTATTTTCTAATTGGAATAATAATTTTTTCTATTAGTCAGACATTCTAATTAGCTATTTGATTGATGAGAGCTTCAAGAGCTACAATAAGATTATTCAAGTTATTATTATTATTTTGTTATACTATTTAATTATCTTCTTTTTCTTCTGATTGGTTATTGCTTTCTGAATCAGTTTGATTATCTTCTTTTTCTTCTGATTGGTTATTGCTTTCTGAATCAATTTGATTATCTTCTTCTAAATCAGAGTAATTACTATTTTTTTCTGATATTGAAGTTATTATAAATGGTGTTGGCAAATCTTCTGAGTTTTTGATTTCAGAGTAATATCTGTCAGTATTACTATGAACAGAAAGAGTTCTTGATTAAAAGATAAAATCTTGATGAATGAACTATTAGTAGAATTATTCAATAAAATCAAGTTATTCTTTTTGAGTATTAATTCTGTCAAATAAAAAGATATTTACTAGTTATACTATTCTTTATTTTAATCAGCTAATGTATATTTCAGTAAGTCAAGTTGAATTAATTCTTGAAATAACAGATATGTGATTTGATTAATTGATACTGCTCTAATATATTCTGTAAGCAAATGAAAAGTGTAAAATTGTAAAAAGAAATTAAATTGAAGAGGATGATAATAGGGATAATAGTCTTGAGAGGATATTCTAATAGGATAATTAGAAATTTGATGTGTTTCAAGATGATAATTAATAGATAGTTTAATAAAAGAATAATAATTAATTATAAAAACTCAGAATACAAGTATTTATCAATTATAAATAAAGAAAGAGTATGTAAAAAGTAATATAAAAGTATATAAGAAAAATAAAGAAATATGAAGGAAGTTTTTCTTCACAGAGAGGATACTAAAAATATGTTATAGCAAATTGATAAGTGAGATTTCATTTTAATTCATCTTAATGATATAGGATTGGGAGAGACTGAAATAATTAAAGGTAAAGAGAGAGAAATTAGATTATACTTTTAATAATAATAAAGATCAATATTTATGAATATTATCTCAAAAAGGATATAAAATAAAGAAAAGAATAAATAAATCAATGAAATTATAAAGATTAACTGAGTGAAGCCACTAGTAATCTATATAATTCAAGATTTTAAATGCAAGTTATTAATCAAAGAAGGCTATAACTAAGGTAAAGATAAAAATTATAATACAAAAACTAAATAACTAAACAAATAAAAAGATATGACTTATTTATAGTAGAGATCTTTTACTTTCCAAAAATCAAAAATCAACTTTGTATAGTCAAAGAAATAAAACTAAGTGAAAGAAAGGATACTAGTATAATTTGAAAAGAAATCTTTTAAAAAAATTATTATTATTATAATAATAAACTTTTAAATTATATTTTCCAAATAATTCAATCCAAAACTATTTATTTCAAGTTAAGATAGCAGATCTTTTTATATATTTTTCAGATATTTAAATTATTATAATATTACTAGCTAATACTATCTAATATATAAGATATAATTAAAGTACTATAGTATAAATAATTATAAATAGGCTATGTTAAAGTATGTTAAAAGATGTCAAAGAATATTGAAGAATGTTAGAGTATATGAAAGAATATTAAAAGACATGAAAAGATGTTAAATGATATGGAAAGATGTGAGAAGACGTAAAAAGACATGAAAGGACATGAAAGAATATTGAAAGATGTTAAAAGATAAGGAAAGATGTTTAAGATTGTCATCCAAGTGTAACTGTTCCACCAAAATTAAAAATGATTTTCCACTATATTATTCTACTATGTATATGAGTATCATATTACAAGATAATAAAAATATAGATCCCAAATATTAAATAAAATATAATGTTTAAGAATAGAAACATGATAATAAATATAGTAATATATGATATAAAAATAGAGATATTTATAAAATAAATGAAAAATATAAAAATATGCTATTTTGCATAACCAGGAAAAGATTAAGGAATTAAGAAATTTTATGTTACTATGGTAACAATATTATAAATTTATAAAAAATTCAAATTATTTTATAATTAATAAAAGAGAAGATATATAATAAAATTAGAATTAATTAATTTTACAGATTACTGAATTATAATACTATACTATGTATATAAAATAAATAACTTAATAATTAGTTTTTTAATTAGATTTTCTTCTTATTTTTATTTATTATTTTTAGTATATACTTTTTTTATTTAAATTTATATAATTTATTTATATTTTTCTTATTTATATCATAATAAGCTTTAGAAATACTACTAATTAAGTAATTATATATTAGTATTTTATATATTTTTAAATTAATTATTTAAAGATACTTTATTCTGTAATTTTATTTTTATTTTTAATCTTAATAAAATAAATATAAGTTTATATATAATTAGATCTCTTTATAGTCATATCTTTTTATAGTTATATTTTTTTATAATCATTTTTTTAGTTATTAATTAACTATAATTAAAAAAATCTCTATAATCATATCTTTCTTTAGTCACCCAATTTTATTTTCCAAGTATGATGATTATAAAATCTTGATTTATTGTTGTCGTTAGAATAAAGTTTATCGTTTATATATATATATATAATATAATATATATATTAATATTTTTGTATACAACCATTTTACTATGACTACATATTACATTAAATGTTTCTAATAAAATATTATAACTACTTTTCTATTTCACATCGAGCGAAATAAAAAATCAGAATTCCCAAACTCCCACATCGTGCAAATTATCCGGTGATATTGACCGTGTAGGCGGTTTTTTTAACCATGAATGCCGTTCATGTGATGTGGATATTCTTGGTGGTGTCGAAGTAATGTTGCTTGTACCTGAATATACACTAGGTAACGACGATGATGATGGTGTTTTATTGCTCATTTCGTCGTCCATTTCGTCGTTTATCGTTATGTCAATCTTGCCATCATTTTCATTATTATAGTTTTTTGTTGTCGGTGTTGTTAAATTAGGAAAATTATTGTTGGACTGTGTTGTCGATGTTGTTGATGACAATGAAATATTATTGTTACCATAATTATTGTTAACAGTCCGAGGAACAGTTGGTAACAATGAGGGCGATGATGATGAGTTAAGAGCCGAAGGAAATATTGAGAGTGACTGCTCCGATATTAATAATGCAGATTTATTATTTTTACTAATTGATCCACCTCTATTGAAGCCAGTTATGTAACTGATATTCGCCATTCCGACAAAAGCGGTAGATGAAACTCGGTGAAGTGGTTTATCCCTGTTTGAAGTAGCCCTTTCGTTTTTGTTATTATTGATGCTGTTATTTTTATTACTACTACTATTTCCATTGCCATTGCCATTGCTATTGCCGTTGCCATTGCCATTGCTATTGTCATTGTCATTGCCATTACCAACGTTATCATCTGCGTCATTTCGATTTTGATCCTTTATTATTTCTAGTTGATTAGTCACGATTGGTCTATTATTTATTACTTTGGGTGCTGTAGTATACTCCAACACGGAAGCTTTTTGTCTGCGTAAATTCCACAACAAAGTCCAAATACCCCGATACTGCTCATTTGCATAATTTCCGGTGGCAAACACCAAAAATATGAGACAATGAACAACTAATTCCAATATTATTTTTACACTACCAGTGAAACGTCTATCATCGTATTGAAAAAACTCGATAAATCCCATAATACTTATTGGTAAATCAAGACAGGAAACGATAAAACACCAAATGTACATTCGACCAGCGATACTACGAGTCAATATTTTCTCGTTTGCTGCTGTCGTGGCAACTGTACGCTGCACTATTGTATCGTCACTTAAAGAGTATCGTCGTCGTTGTTGTTCATGTTGAAATCCGTATTCTAATTTTGGTGATTGAACAGGTGTCGGTAGTTCTGTTGCTTGAGTAGGTTGTTTTAAGTATCGTGTCTCAAATAATTTTATAGCGAATGGAATAATCGCCATGACTTGAAATTGAACAATTAATATCAGATTAATGTTTCATATATTAATATATATATATATATATTAATAATATATATCGATATTGATACAATGGAGTAACAACTTACAAGATAACACGAATGCCGGAAAAATGGGCAGATACGTTGGTACAATTCTAACCAAAAATATCGTCCATTGATATCGATTGTTTGCAACATGAGTTCTCACTTGACATACACTGAGACTCTCCAGTAGTTCAAACGATGGTTCCTCTCCTTTGTTCAGCAACACCACCACCAAAATATTCAAGAATGTCAAAAGATAAGGAGCTATTAAACACAACGCTCGATAAACCCATTTCAGTTTCTTTCCCGCTTCCTTTCCTTTCACCAGCGTCATGTATAAATCAATCGACAATGCTAATGAAACTGTGAAATTTGATGTATGTTGCGCGGACAGAATCGAACCACTTATGCCACATAACACTTTCTGTAACATTGTAAAATTATCAAGAGCATCATCAGTGGCAGTGGAGATACCGGCAGTAGCAACAGCGAGAATTATCGAGAAACTGAATAGTTGTCCAGTCACGCCGAGACATATTAGAATAAATGCATGACGTTTTTTTTGAATGTATGTGGTCGCGCTACTTAACAAAAATACGACTATGGCGAGTACCAATAACCAGATTTGCATTTCACAATTATCACTTTTTTCTTTGTTGAATCTTTTGTTCTATTTTTTTATTATAGTTTTATATTATCTATCATTTGGTGTTGTTATAATTGCTGTCGTTGATTTTAACGATCTTCGATTTAAAAGATCATCGAAAGCGTAGTAGTATGCGAGTTAAATAGGATTTTTTGTTTGTTCTATTAATTTACAATAAGAAAATATAAAAAAATAGTAATAACAAAAAGCAAGGGTACAAAATTAAAAATACAAAGGAAAAGTTTTTATACAAAAAATCTTTTATTTTTCTATGGTGAGTTAGTATTACAAACACAAGGCACATCAAACGAATTTAAATTTGCCAAACTATGCATCATTATGTCGTGCTCAATGACCCGAGAATTGAACTCGTGCGCTTTTTTTATCGCATAATTTAAATTATTAATGATATTTCGAGAAGAAAGTTAATTAAAGCATCAATACCATCAATATATTCTTTTTCTGTTAGATTTACAACGCCTTCACACATGTATTAACGTTATATACATGTACTTACCACCACTTTGTTTCTTTACTCTTCCTGTTGCCATTTAGAACTTTTAAATGTTTCTTTTTGATGATCGTCAAATTTAATGCATATGCGAGTTACTTTAAATGATATTTCTATATTATATAATGGGGGCACGTCCGGAATTACGCATACAACGATTGGTACATTCCGATAAATGTAACTGTATAGCGATAGATAATTAGTCGTCCAGGAATTTTATGTACGGTTTTCGTGCATAGAGACACATTATGTGTTTTTTTCCCTGCATTTTTGATTTTGGAAAATATATCGTACCCTATTTACAATTTTTTAGTTGTTCATGTGTACATGTATATGCCATCGATATACGAAACACGTACATGTATTTTTGCCAGTTTTATAGTATCGACATAACGATAAGCACCAATTTAGAAATATAATTCAATTCATTTACGTTAAATTGGCAATCAAAATATTGCTGGCATATACGCACTACTATTGCTGTTATATTTTTTAAACAAGTGAATTACCGAGAACTTCATATAAAAATATCTCCGTCATTTGTTCTTTAGCCTTATCCTATCCTTTTTTCTACCTCATCTGCATTCTCTTTCTCGTCTTTTAAGAAACTCAAGTATTCTTCCCGTCCTCTCAAATAGCGATAATCGATTTAAGCTTTCTGACTTTATTATTGTTATTGCTCTCATTATCGTCGCTAGTTTTCATTTCTTTCGACGCTATTTTTACAACCTTTCGTATTTGTAACTGAGGTTTTGCTTTGATGCTTCTGATAAAGATAAATCCGTGATGGCTTTAGAGAATTTACGTCTCGCTATTAGATGTCGATAACAAAGCAAGGATTAGAGTAATATTTTTTGAAGTCTAAAACTACGTAATGATTTATCTCCCACTCACGAGGTTTTTTATTTCGACAAGTCACTCGTTATAATCGCACTCTTTTTGAAAATCCTTTATAATAAAATTATAGTCACATCCATTATAACAACATTCTTTCAATGTGGCCCGACTGTGTTTCAGATGGTTGATAGATTAATTCCTATTTCTCATAATTTTTCTTCAGTTGACTTCGTTCATTTTAGCAGCAGATAATAGTTAATCTTTTCCTTTTCTTGAACCATTTTCCTGTTCTCTTTGATCGTATAAAGAAGAAGAAGAATGCGAGCAGTTCTAAAGTGTCATTTAGACATTCCAGCATTATTTAATTAATCAATGACTCATCATCCTTGATTTGATAGTTAAACAATTTGACTACATTACCGAACAAATAATACGTGTACCAGCTAAAGCACACAGTAATCATCTTTCTTGAAAAATTCAAATTGAATTGATTCCTGACATGAATGGAACTATTTTGTGAATAACCTGTATTTTTGATTATGGCTTAGCACACAATATTTGTAAAATTTTCAATTGTATACGGTCAAACCGATACCTTGATTAAAAGTTTTAAGTTCCTTCACTTAGAAGACGATTACTGTATTAAGGTGATGTTGTAACAAATGCTACGTTGAAAAGAATTCCAATATTTTTACGAAATAGAATAAAACAATGTGATATTTCCCTGATATGGTAATTGACAACGTGTAGAACAAATCTGGTTTGTTTTTACATGCATCACCGTGTGTACATGTAATATAAAAAGAAATTAAAATTTTAATATACATGTAAATTAGAAGTAAAATTAACTCCATTGCATTTGTACTGTACAAATTGTCTAAATTTATCTCATCGAATTGGTCCATTAACAAGGTTGCCTTATAAACTGTTCCATTTAAAAGGTTGTAGTAAATTCACTTTTCGTGCATTCCTTAATTAGACTGTGGATATAGTATTGCCTTATGCATAGTATCCCCCCCCCCCCCCCCCACGATTGAAGGGCAATTTACGTAAAATACCCGGATATTAAACGTGGTGCAGTATAACATGTATCTTACCGTTATAAGTTTAAAGTTTAAATTTACACGTACCATTTCAAATCGGGTATTGAATACAGTCAGATAGGTAGACTTTGTTTATGCATATACTTTATTAAATTGCTAAATAGTATTCATAAAATTTCTATCTGCGTGCAAAAGTCTGATTCTGTTTGCGTTTGACAAATTTAAATTCTTCTTTATTAGTCTAAGCTTAATAGCAATACATGTATTTTGATAACATAAAATATCAAATACACAAGAAAACTTTCTAAGCACTATTTCATTACTTTTCTAACATTAGCACATCCCATAAATCTCCACTTATGATAATATCCAAAAATTTCACCAGGGTAAATTCCCGAAAACGCTTGCCTTTCCTGAACATAAATCGCTGTTTTATTCAAATTAATCCTCGAAAGCCACGAAATAACTCTCGTAGCAAAGACGCTGCCTGGAAAAGCATCCGAAATTTTCCCTTTCGGTAAAAAACTATCGGTAACGTCGAAAGCGTCAAATGGGATAATGATACCAGTGGAACAATTCTGTCCCGAATAAGCTTGGAAAAGGTATTGTCGTTTTTCTGAAAACTTTGTGTCACCAGAATAAGAGCCCCACACTTGTGTAAGGTGGTTGTTATCATTGACATAAAAATAACCATGTAGAAGGGGATATTCAAATTGTATGATTGCATTAACGGGAGGGGGACTCGAGCTTGTTGGCGGTGGATTTTGTAAAGAAGCACCAAAGATGAGCAATGCAAAGCCAAATATGAATAATAATGTAAGAAAAAGCGCAAGTCTCTGAAGTAAAAATGTGGACGACATTTTTTGAGTTGAATTAAACAAAATTCGGTTTTTAGAGCTATTCTTATAGTTTAATTTGAATCAATAAAATAGCTTTATATATCATTGATCGGTACTAAATCTTATTTTATTATGGTCTTTTGTATTAATATAGTGCCAATGCACAATAAACAAATCAATAAATCGAAGTCAAACAAAAGCACTTTCAACTTTACTATGTAAAATTTTTCTCTTAAAAGTTTTTTAGAGGGAAAGAAAAAACAGGCAAAGTACATTGACGTTAAAAATATTTCAAGACTCAATTATAAATGCGTGTTTCTAAATTATTCAAGAGCATTGATTAATCTCGCTCGAATTTTTCATAATTTGTTAATTTCTCTGTAATACTTTCATCTTCTGTAGTCAATCTTTATAATTTCTTTGATTTATTTTATTTTTTCTTTATTTTATTCCTCTTTATTGAGACAATATCTGTAGATATTGGCACAGACTTTAGAAATCTTAGTCATTATTGAAAGTTATAGTTTAATTCCCCTCTTGTTACCTTTTATTATTTCAGTCTCTCCCAACTCTATATCGTTAGGGTGAATCAAAGTGAAAACTCACTTACCAATTTGTTGTAACATATTTTTGGTCCTCCCTCTGTGGAGAAAAACCCCCTTCATATCCCTTTTTATATTCATATATTTTATATTTCTTTATTATATTCTTTTCTTTCTTTATCCATAACTGATAAATATTTGTATCTTGAGTTTTCATGACCAATTATTATTCTTTTATTGGATTACCTATTAATTTTCATCTTGA
>CAJVPS010001951.1:0-13634 GCA_910591765.1 Ambispora leptoticha | reverse complement strand
AAAATAGAAATATAATAATAAATATAGTAATAAAAATAAATATATAATATAAAAATAGGAATATTTATAAAATAAATGAAAATTATAAAAAAATATAATTTTATATAATCAAAAAAAGATTATGATATTAAGAAATTTTATATTACTATAGTAATATATAATTCTTCTTCAGAAAATTTTTGTTTCTGCAAAAATTAATTAATAATTTTTAATAGTTCTTTCTTATTCAAGTAATATAACTTGATTGGTATAAATTTAAATTAATTATCAAATACTTCTTCTTCAGATTTGTAAATAAAAAAGACTTTCTGAATAATATTATATAGTCTATTATATATATATTTTCTAAAAGTATCTTTAATACTCTTTTTAAGCTCTAATATATCTCTTAAATATTTATATGATTGAACTGAAAATACTTGTTCAAGCTTATAATATTGAGTTATTACTTAATTATTATTGTCTAGCAAATTATTATAAATTAATAATATGACTTTTTTAAGTTTAGTTAGCTAATCTTTTTTCAAGATAGATTTAACTTCTTCTAATATAGATATAGATAATTCAGATTTTTCTTCAGATATGATTGAACTATCAGAACTTACAAATTCTAATTCTTTTTCATTATTTTCTTCATTAATATTAACTTTGAATTCATCTTTTAATAAAGTAATAATAAAGATATTTAACCAGTCAAAATCTAAATTAGTGATTATATTAACTGGTTCAATAGGTACTTCAAGTATTTCAATAGTCATTTAAGAATCTAAGAAAAAAGTATTATTAATTTTAATATTTTTAGTGAATTCAGATTGCATAAGTAAATCTAATAATGAAATATGAGTTTTTTGTTCTGCATTATTATAAGTGAGTAATCAAAAAATCAAGAAGATAATTATTTTAAAAAGTTATTAAGTGAGTATTTTCTGATAAATCTCTTCAAGAGATTTAATTATTTAAGAGATAATTCAAGTAGGTAATTGAAATATGATAGAAATAATAAAAGTGAAAAGTATAAAAGAATTTGAAAAAGATATAAAATAATAAAGATAAAGATAATAGATAAAAGTAAAAATATGAAAGAATAAAGAAAAAGATAAGAGGAATAGTGGGAGTATTTATATAAATTTTAAACTAAAAGTTTACTATAGATAATAAAATATTAAAAATTATTGAAAAAAGTTAGATATAAAAATAGATAAAAATAAAATAGAAAGTAATTTCAAATATAGAGATGACAAAAATTAAGAGATAATTCATATGAGTTATTTAATAATAATTTATAATTCAAAGTAATCTTGATAATCATAATAATATTTGAGTTATTTTTCATTAATAAAATACTTGAGAATATTTTCATTTTGATTATGAATTTTATAAGAGTTATATTTAATGTAATTATAAATATAATTCTATTCTTTACTTCAAGCAGATTAAAATTTATCTCCAATTATTGAATATTATTTTATGTCAAATATTAATATTTTATTTTCAATTTTAAAAACTATTTTATTTTGAATTTTGTTATTAAATATTTGAGAATATTGTAGCTGTTATTCTTCTATATTTTATTTTACTTCTAATATTTGTTGAGATAACTGAAATACTATATGATATATTCATTATATTAATTTTTCTTTTTCTATGAAATCTTTTTCTAAATGAGTAGGAATTTTTTAATTTAATTGATAATTTGGCATTTTATTTATAAGTTAAGAAAAATGATTTATACTTTATTATTAAATTTCAATTAGTTCAATAAACAAAAAGAATAACAGAAATAAAGATATCTCATTCTTGTTCATGTATTATTGTTGATTTTTGTAATATTATATACAGCATTTTATTAAAGTATTTTATTATTCTATTAGTTTGTGAATGATAAGATAAAGAAAATTTATGTTTGATTTTAAATTTTATTAATAACTCTTTAACTATTTTATTAATAAATTCTAATTTATTATCTGATTAAATTTCTTTGGAGCATTCATATTTATAGATTATTTCTTTAAAGATAAATTTTGCTATTATAATAGCTTTCTTATCTGAAATTGTTTTAGCTTCAGGCCATTTTATAAGATAATTAATTGTTATAATGATATATCAATTTTTAATTGTTATTATTTTACTAGATTTAATTAGATCAATAACTATTCTATTATAAGATTATCTAATTTTAATTAGATGTAAAACTTATTTGATAGTTCTTTCATCAGTTTACTAGCAGTTTTTACAAGTCTTTACATATTTTTTATATTAGTTTCTATATTATTTCACTAATATTTATTTGCAATTTATTAATAGATTTCTTTATATTCAAAATATTCAGATAAAAAGCTTGAATATAAATTAATAAGAATAGCTTTTATTTTATTTTCTTTAATAACTCAAAAAGATAAGATTGATTCTTTTCTTCTATTAATTTTGTATAATATATTATCAATTTGTAAAAAGTATTTTGCTTAATTATATATTTTACATTACTATTCAAGAGTTAATCCTATAGTATAAGTTTTATTATTCAAATATTATTATAAATTATAGTAAGTTATCAAATTTATATTGTTATTATAAAGAGAAAAGTTATTTAATAATCTTTTGAATATATCTAAAATAAAATATTAGTATTTTAGTTCTTTCTTTCAGGTTGATAAGTAATAATAAAGATATATTCTATAAGAAATATAATTTATTAGTTTATTTTAGCAGAGTAACTTTATTAATTTTTAAATAACTATCTTAAGATATTATAATCAGTAATTATTTCAAATACTATTCTATTTAGATAATGATGAAATTATCTAACAGTTTATATTATTATTAGTGCTTCTTTTTCAGTTACTCCATATTTTTATTTATTTGATTTTAAGATGATATTTATATAAGTAATTACTTATTCTTTTCTATCTTTATCTTTCTGAGATAGAACAGTTTCAAGTTCTGAATCTGAGATATTAATATAAAGATAGAATTTCTTTATAAAGTTAGAATAAATTAAAATAGATACTGTTATAAGATATTGTTTGATTTATTGAAAAGCTTCTTGTTTTATAGTTTAAATAAATTATTTTTTATTTTGAAGAAGTTTAAATAGAGAGATAGTAATTTGAAAAATTTTTTTACAAATTTTCTATAATATTCAGCTAATTCAAGAAATGATCTTAGTTCTTTGATAGTTCTTGATTAAGAAAATCTTTTATCTTCTGTATAGTTAATAGGTTAAGAGAAATTTCTTCTTTAGTTATTATATATTCAAGAAATAATAATTCTCTTTTGCAAAAGTTACATTTTTTCAGGTTAAGTTTTAAATTAACATTTTGAATTTTGCAAAATACTTTATTAAAATGATCTAAATATTTCTCAAAATCTTTAGAAAATATATTCAGATTATTAATATATATATTAGAAAAATTCTAGTTATATTTATCTAATACAGTATTTATAATTCATTAAAAAGTTACTAAAGTATTATATAATTCAAAAGGTATAATATTTGAATTCAAAAGTTCTTTTCTAGTAATAAAAGCAGTTTTGAATTTATTTTCTTCTTTTATTTTAATTTGCCAGTATCTTAAGATTAAATTGATAGATAAAAACTAATAAATATTTCCAAGTAAATCTATTATTTTATCAATTCTTGATAATAAATATATATTTTTTCAGATAATTATATTTATCTTTTTGTAATCAATATAAAATCTTTTCTTTCTATTCTTTTTGAAAATTATAACAATAAATAAAGCTCAAGAATTAGTTGATAGTTAGATTATATTTACTTCTAATATTCTTTAGATTTCTTCTAATATAAATGATTTATCTGGAAAAGTGATTCTATAAGATTATTATTTAATAAATAATTTATTTTCAGTATATATTTTATATTGAATTATATTACTTTAGTCAAGTTGATGTAATTTAGTTGCAAAAATATCAGTATTATCTTCTAATAGTTAAGTAAGAAATCTTTCTTGTTCAACAGTTAATTTTTATTATTCAATAACTTTTTTTTCTTGTTCTTATTCCAAGAAATAGATGTAAGTTTCTTAATAATTAGTGAATTCAAATCTATTTATTCCTTGATTAGACTATTCAAGTTCTTTTCTAATAGAAACTGATTTAAGTTGATCAATAAATACAAGCTATAAAAATATTAATTAAGCAATTTTCTGATCAAATTCAATAATATAATCAACTTCTAAATTATTTTGAATGATAATACTGATATTTTCAGTATATTCAGAATTAATAGTTCCACCTTTAATATTGATTTCTTGTTTGATAAGAGATAAGCAAGATATTACTTGACAGATAATATTATTATAATAATATAAAATTCTTTAATTTCTTAATTTCACAGATTATCTTAATTTTGTAAATCATTTTCTTAATTTCTAATTTTAGTATATTTATTATGAATTTTATTTATTATTATTTAATCTTATTTATTATTATTAATTTTATTATTTATATTATATTTTAAGTCTTGGTATATACTTTATCTTTAGATATTATTTATTAGTATTTAGCATAGTTTTTAATCTTTATTTTATACTTAAAATTATATAATATAGTTACTAATAAGTTTCTAGCAAAGTTCTAATAAATTTGTATAACTTTAAACATATATAAATAACTCTGCTCTCAAATACTGAATAAATATACTTAAAATATTTTAATCTTCTTAATTATTACTTTTATTTATCTTTTCTATCATAATGAATCATATCTGTTTAATACTTATTTTTCTTGTCTTAAAAATATAAGTAATAAAGATTTTTACTTTAAATAAGTCATACCCTTTTGTTTTTATTTTTGCTTTTTAGTTAAAATAATACTAAAGAAGAGTTAAGTAAGCATACTTAATTTTTTGTTTATTTTTATTTTTGCCTTTCAGTTGAAATGATACTGAAAGAGAATTTAGTCAGCATACTAAATCTTTTATTATAGTTTTTAGTATTTGATTTGTAATTTAGTTTTTGATATCACTTTTTATTTTACATATATTCTTTCCTTTATTTTTATGATTTTAAAAATAATACTTATAAGTATTGGCATATAGAAATCTTTAGAATAATCTTGATCTTACTCAATATTATAAATAATTTAGTCTTAGCTCTCAAAACTTATTATAAGCTATATCTTGGGTAAAATCTATTTCTATAATAATAGCTTATAATATTCAATACTCTCTTTATGAAATTAAAACTTCCAGAAACTCTTTTATTTTATGATATTTATCATCTCTCTATAGAATTAAAACTTTCAGAGACTCTTTTATTTTACAATATTTATCATTTCTCTATAGAATTAAAATCTCCAGAAATCTCTTTCATTTTATATTATTTATTATTTTTCTATAAATTCAGAAAATTTCAGAGATATTTTATTTTAATTTATGATTTTATTAAGCAAATACACTTATTTTTATGCAAATTTTAATCTATTTTTTACTTATCATTACTTATTTTTTCTTCACAAAATTTGATAATAATATCAAGTATTACTTTCTGTTATCAATATGAATACTTTAATATATGCAAAGATATAATTAGTAATAACTGATAGCAAAGATGCAAAGTATATATGATGATATTATGTAAATAAAAATCTCTTTTATTAATAATAGAATAAAGCAAATAATAATTATAATAACTCTCTAAAAGAAGTATATGATGTATTCAAGAGTAGAAATGAAGAATGAATATTAATAGTTATATTTCTTATTAATGAAATAAACTAATAACAGATATTTATTTTGAAGAAATAATGTCCAAAATAGTAACCAAAAAGCCAGTTAGGAAGTAAAATTGGAAAATAATACACTTTTGAAGCAAAGAAATAGAAATAACTTCAAAATAATAATGGAATAGGAATAATTCTCAAGGAAGTAAGTATAGAAATATTAGAGTATATATGTTCCTATATATATAAAAAATAAAGAGATAATAAATTAAAACAAGAATAAATTAATAGGAATATAATATTCTAAGAATAAATACTCTTTATCACAATAATAGCAGATGATAGATTTCTTTACTTAGGTAATAGAAGAAATATAAAGAAAATAAAGAAACTTACCTAATAATAGTGATGACAAAATTAATAGCAGATTTCTCTGAAAAAAATAGTGATAACAAAGTTAATGGTGAATTTCTCTAGAAAAAATGAAAAATAGAGTAGTATAGTATTTGAAATACCTATTACAATAAAATAATGAATAAAAAAATACTTACTGATAATGATATTATAGAATTCCAATAACCATAATAATAGTATTAAACTCAATAGCAAAATGACAAATGAAAACTCTCACTAGAAATAAATAAAAAGTTAATGATATCTCTAGTGATAATAATAATAATATATACAATAATCAATAGAGAAGTCAAAATAATATATAGCATTCATAAATATTTATTTTAAAGAAGAATGATAATGAAAAAAAGAAAGAAATCTACTAATAACATTAAATATAATGATAAAAATTAGTAAATAGAAGAGTTTACCAGTAAATACAATAATAATACTATAATAATAATAAATCTAATAATAATAATAATTATAATAATAAATAAACTGTAACAATAGATAATTACAATAATAAATAATTGTGATAATAATAATGATATTAACAAACTTAGTGAAATAATAATGAAATTCATAATTACAGAAATATAACTAAAGAAGTACTAATAATAATAATAACATGAAATCCTTCTTTTGATTCAAAAATTTGACCAAAAATATTAGTAACTCTAACCTATAAATAAAATAGTAAAATACAAGAAGAAAATAAAAAAATAATAATATAATCTAAAAAATAGATATTAGTTAAAATTAATTAAATTATAGCTATATGATGATTTATTAATTAAAACTTACATGAGATTAGTAATCAATAAAAAAATTACAAGTCATATGAATAATTAACCAATCAAAATTGAGAATTAATAAAAATTTAAGTATAATTTTAGCTTCTATCAGAATTATATTATATTAAGTATCAGTTACTTAAAAAATCACGTGTATATAATATATTATACAAAATTATATAATTGATAAGTAAATATTTTAAAAACTTTTCTTTATTTAATAATGAGAAAATAAAGATAATAAAGCTCTTTAAAAGATCAAATAAAATGAAATAACAAAGTAAATAGTTCTTTTATACTCTTCTAATAATAGTATAGCTCTTAATAATTAAAAAAAAAGATAACTCTACAATAACAAAAGCCAAAAGTAAATAAAAAAAGAGAAAAAATAAAGAAAAATAACTTAATTATGTGAAAATAATACTTATCTCAGTTGATTAACTATAGCCTGAGAATAGATAATAAAGATAATAGTATAGAAAACTCTTTTTTTTATATCCTTTATCTTTTAAAAGAAGAAAATAATACTTGAATTAATATTAAGCTATACAAAAATATAATATTAATCAATGATTAGATAAATCAAAAATAAAAATTTAGATAATAAATACATCACCTGGAATTCAATATATATTATATTAATGTCAAAATTTATAGTATTATTAATATTATTTTTTATTTAATGAGTATTTTTCTTTTATTATTATTTATTATATTTAGATAATAAAATTTATTATGTTATTATTATTATTAGTTATTATTTATTTATTTATTTTTTTTTATTTTGCTAAAGCTTAATCTTTTCTAAAAGGACTAAATATTATTATAATAATATAAAATTCTTTAATTTCTTAATTTTTTTAATTTTTTAATTTTACAGATTATTTTAATTTTATAGATTATTTTCTTAATTTCTAATTTTAATATATTTATCATGAATTTCATTTATTATTATTTAATTTTATTTATTATTATTAATTTTATCATTATATTATATTTTAAATCTTAATATATACTTCATCTTTAGATATTATTTATTAGTATTTAGCATAGTATTTAGTCTTTATTTTATACTTATAATTATATAATATAGTTACTAGTAAGTTTCTAGTAAAGTTCTAATAAATTTATATAACTTTAAATATGTATAAATAACTTTACTCTCAAATACTAAATAAATATACTTGAAATACTTTAATCTTTTTAATTATTACTTTTATTTATCTTTTCTATTATAATAGATTATATTTGATTAATATTTATTTTTCTTGACTTAAAAATATGAGTAGTAGAAGATCTCTACTTTAAATAAGTTATACTTTTTTGTTTTTATTTTTGTCTTTTAGTTGAAATGATACTAAAAGAGGGTTAAGTGAGAATACTTAATTTTTTATTTATTTTTATACTTTTGGTTGAAATGATATTGAAAGAGGATTTAGTTAGTATGCTAAATTTTTTGTTATAATTTTTAGTATTTAATTTGTAATTTAGTTTTTGATATTACTTTTTATTTTATATATATTCTCTCCTTTATTTTTATGAATTCAAAAATAATACTTATAAGTATTGGCATATGAAAATCTTTAGAATAATCTTGACTTCACTCAATATTATAAATAATTCAGTCTAGTTTTCAAAACTTATTATAAGTTATATCTCTAATAAAATCTATCTTTATAATAATAGCTTATAATAATAACTCTTATAGAAATTTTTATAGTAATATAAATATCTACTAGTATAACTTAATATGATAAAATTCTGATTATTTCTTTTTTAGTATAATAAATATCATATCTAGTATTTGTAAAATATGTTTTTTCTATTAATTTTTCTTTAATTTGGTCATTATAAGCTTTGATTGCATAATAATTATTATTTTATTTTACAGAAATATCTTTTAAATAGTTATTAAATTATTATAAAAGTTCATTAAATATTTGATAAATAGTATTGAATTTTATTTGTATTTTATTTAATTCAAGTTAAGAAGATTGAGTTGAAATAGAAATAAAATTGATTTTTTTAATTAATTCATTAGTTACTATTTCTTCTTGAATTAGTTCCAAAATTATAAGATATTTTTCTTTATTTGTTTTAGCTAGAAGTTTAGATTATACATAATTATTATATTTATCATTATTACATAAAATTAAGTATTTTTGACAGAGTTTTATATTGATATAATCCAAGTAGGCAAGCTATTATCTTCAATTAGAACTAAGTTATTGATAAATATATTGAAATATTTTAATAACAAAGACTTTTACAAAACTTTTATAGATAATTTTATAAAAAAAGTCATCTTTATATATAAAATAAGATAGAATTGCTTTGCCAATTCATTATATTTATTATAAACTTCTAATAATATTTCTTATTTTCTAAGCTTATTAATTATTCAGGTATTCTTTCTCTATTCTCCATGATTAAATTAATAAATATATTGATATTTATAAATATAAAAGTATCTCTTTTGATAACTTCCAGTAATAAATATTTTTCTCAGTTCATTATATTTACTATATTAAGAGCAAACAGAAAGATTTAATTATTTTTCTTTAATATAGTTGTCATAGATAGTTACCTTTTTTCTATTTATTTTAAAATATATTCCAATATAGTATTAATTAATATATTTTTCACATTCTCTACATTTTTCAATTTGAGAGTTGGGATAAATTTATTGTGAAATGAATTAATATAAATCAAAGCTTTTTTTTACTCTTTTATTAATAAAGAGCTCTTGTTTAACTTTATTAGCTTAATCTTTATTTATCTTGAATTTACTATAGAAAGATTTATGAACTTTGATTATTATTCAGTTATTATAGTATCAGTATTATTAGTAATTAGATATAAAAAAATTTTTATAATATTAACATTAACTATTTGATTCTTGTTAATTAAATAATCATTAGTTATTCCAATTGTATTTTTGTGTAAACTTTTTATCAAGTCATTTAAAATTTTTCAAATATATTTCTTCTGATTAATTTTAATTTCTTCTTGATAGACTTGTACTTTATGAATTCTTTTAATACTTTAAATAGTATTTCTTCAAAGTTAATATTTTTTAAACTTCAGTTTGAAGTTTCAATAAGAATTCAAACTTCTTTAATAATAATTTTAATACTATCATTATCTTGAATTTCTTGTTATTTAGAGATTATAGTATTTTAATTATTATATTGTTACATGATGAAAATTTTCTTTTCTAGATATTATTTCTCAAATTTCTCAAATTCACTTTCAGAGTCTTTTTCTGATTTGTCTTCTTTAGAATTTGTATCATCAAATATTAGTTCTTTTTTATTATTATGAATGAATTTAATTGATACTTTTCTTTTCTAATTATTATATTTAAAAATAAGAAGTCTTTTTCTAATATTAATATTAGCTTAATCTTATTCAAAAAGTTTATTCTAATAATTATTACATATATTTTGACTTTAGTAATATTTATTTTAGTAGAAATTATAATTCTATTAATTTTTAAAAGTAGATTATTAATAACTTCAAGGGATTATTTAAATATTTTATTTATATTAGATATAGATATATTTAAATTATATTGAATTTTTAATCCTATATCTTTAATAAAATTATGTATAGCAATACATTCAGAGGCACCAATATCAATAATTAAATTAATGATATTCTTTTCAATTTTGTTTTACATTAGGCAGATGTGATTTTAAGTTTTTGTTCAAGCAATACTCTTCTTTTTCTTTTAGATTTGAGTGCTATAGCTTGATATATTTCTTTTAATAACTAAGTTCTTTGTGAAAATGAGATTTGAATAAGTTGAGTAATAGTTATATTCACTTTTTATTAAGCTAAATCTTCTAGAATATTATAAGATTCAGTTATGATAATGAGCATAGATAAGACAATTTTCCTTTTTTTCTTGTAAATAGTTTTCTTAATGAGTTCTTCTTTAAGTATTTTAGATGATCCAGTATTATTTATATTCTGATCAAGAATAATTTTAGAAATATCTTCTTGTTCTTCTTTCTAATCTTTCTTTTAGTAGTCAAGTATTCATGTATATCAAGTAGTGAATTTACATTATCTAGTTTGATAGTTAATATCTGAATACTATTAGTAAGAGCTTGTATTTGAGCTAATAATATGTTTTGATTATTATTAACATTCTGATTATTACTAATATTTGTCTAATTTGATAATATATTATTTTATTACTGATTATTTCCATTTGTTCTCTAATAATTATTTCTAAAATTATTCTGATTATTCTGATATAATTGCAGCTAAGGATAATTAGAATGAATATGATCTGGCTTATTATAATTATAGCAGATAGAAATTGATTTGATATTTTGATTATTAAATCTATAATCAGAGTTATTTCTATTATAACTTAATTCTTTATTAATTATAATACTTTCTATTTACTAGTTAAGATCTTGAAATACTACCAAGATAGTATTCAATATTAAATTATCTTGGATTTGTAATTGATAATATTCTCTAGTTAAAATATTTACATTAGCTTTCTTTATATTCTTTATAACTTATATCATATTTAGAAAAGTTTTATCAACTGAGATGTGTATCTATTTTCTGATTTCTGGTTCAAGTCCTCTTTTATAAATTCAGATTTTATATTCTTCCAAATATTCATTCTCAGAATTTACTTTACAAAGTAAATTAATGAATTTATCTATATATTCTTTTATAATATTAGTTTATTACAAGATTTCAATCTTGTTTTGCTATTGATAAATTCTTTTTCTAGTTCAAAAGTATGTAACAAATTGATAACTAAAACTATGTGACTGATCTTAATTATCATTTCAAGCAGTTATTTAGATGTTATTATCTCTTTCTCTTTTATTATATTATAAGATAACAATATCTTTTAGATATTCTTTAACTAGTTATATTTTTCTAGTATCTGTAATTCTATTAACTTGAATAGTAATATTAAAGTTTTTGAGCCACTCAGTCAGATTCTGATTATTTTCTCTGTATTTTCTAATAGAAATAATAATTTTTTTTATAAACCAGTTATTTTGATTAGTTATTCAGTTAGCAAGTACTTCAAGAGCTTAAATCAGATTATCTAGATTATTATTATTATTTTATGATATTTGATTATCTTCTTCTTTTATTTATTGATTATTATCTTCTGAGTCTGTTTAAATATTTTTTAAATATTTACTATTTTTTTCTAATTTTAGAGTTAATATAAGTTATATTGGAAGAATAGAAAAATCTTTTGAATTCTTGATTTCAGAATAATATCTATTAATATTACTATTATTAGAAAAGATTCTTGACTATAAAATAAAGTCTTGATGAATAAATCTTTGATAAATTTGTTCAATTAGATCAAGCTGTTCTTCTTGAGTATTAATATAGTCAAAGATAAAAGTATTAACTAATTATATAATTCTTTATCTAAGATAAGTAATATATATCTCACTTAGATCAAGTTGAATTAATTTGTAAAAGAATAGATATATAATTTGATTTACAGATATTGCTCTAATACTTTCTGTAAGTAAATAAAATATTCAAAATTATAAAAAAAGTCAGTTTGAGGGGATAATAATAGAAGTAAAAGTATTATAAGGATATTTTAATAGAATAATTAGGAATTTGATATATCTCAAAATGATAATTAATAAGTAATCCAATAAAAAATAATAAGTGGTCATGAAAACTCAAGACATAAATATTTATCAATTATAAATAATAAAAAAAAGAGATATAAAAGAGTATAAAAGAAATATAAAAAGAGTATAAAGAAAATAAAATATATGAAGAGGATTTTTCTCTACAGAGAGGATATCAAAAAATATATTATAGTAAATTGGTAAGTGAGTTTTCACTTGAATTCATCTTAATGATATAGAGTTAAGAGAGACTGAATTAATTAAAGAGTAAAGAGAGAGAAATTAGACTATACTTTTAATAATGATAAAGATTTCTAAGATCTGTATCAATATTTATGAATATTATCTTAATAAAGAATAAATTAAATAAAGAAAGAATAAAATAAATCAAAGAAATTATAAAGATCAACTTAATAAAGTTATTAGTAATTGATATAATTCAAAATTTAAGATAATTAAATAGTAAAACTACTATTAATCAAAAAAGATTATAACTAATAAAAGGTAAAAACTAAAATATAAAAATTAAATAACTAAATAAAAAGAGTATGATTTATTTATAGTAGAGATTCTTTATTCTTAAAAATAATAAAATAAAAAGTATTATTATGATAAATTAATAGTGAATTGTTACTTGAATTTATCTTAATGATATAGAGTTGGAAGAGATTAAATAATTAAAGAATAAAAAAAGAGAAATTAGACTATACTTTTAATAATAATAAAGATTTCTAAGATCTGTGTTATTATTTATAGACATTGTCTTAATAAAAGATAAAATAAATAATAAAAAAAGAAATAAATCAAAGAAATTATAAAAATCAGCTTAGTAAAGCTACTAGTAATCAATATAATTCAAGATTTGAAATAATTAAATAGTAAAACTACTATTAATCAAGAAAACTATAATTAAGAAAAAGATGAAACTAAAATATGTAAGCTAAATAACTAAACTAAATAAAAGATATAGCTTATTTATAGTAGAAATCTTTTACTCTCAAAAATAATAAAATAAAAAGTATAACTTATTTATAATAGAGATCATTTACTCTCAAAATAATATCAAATAGTTTTTGAAATAATTACTAATTATAATATCTTGAGTTAGTTATTTAAA
>CAJVPS010001950.1:0-13638 GCA_910591765.1 Ambispora leptoticha | reverse complement strand
CTTGAATTTTCCATAGAATTTAGTATGTTTATTAAATAGAATTAACAATAATACCACCCCTGAGGTCGGGGGGGGGGAGGGGGGTGCTTAAATGGATAGAATGTGCGTAGGGCTGCATGTATATAGAATTTTGGATTATATTTATGTACTTGGCCAAACACCAAACAAAAATCAAAGAACCAAAAACAGATTAAATACACTTTATAAGTCGAATGTTCTAATGTTTCATTTCTTGAAGTCTTTCCGAAAGAACTTGTTTGACAAAATGAACGAGAAACTTCAATAAAATCATCATATGGGCGGATTTGATTCCACCACCATTGATTTAACCCCAGCAAGTCTATTATAAATCATTCTAGGAATTTTGGTAATCAAATCAGCCCATACGCGTAATGCTTCTACTGATAGTATGTTCAACGTGTGATTCTAATGTAATAATCTCGAAAAATAAGATGGATAAGATGGCCATAAAAAAGATTACTTTCACATTTCTTTAATTAATTGATAGAATGCGAAGAAATCATAAAAAATTTATACGTACAGAAATCGACACAAAAAAATGAATAAAAATACAATTGATGTTAAACAAGATTGCAACATGCTCTAATGACATTAAGGTTCATCCCACTGATTCTCTTTGGATATCATTGCCTTCTCAACGATATATTTATTCTCTTTGTACTTTTGACTCTTCTCGAATGCAAATACCTAATTTGATTAATATGTTATTTAAAATTCACTCAAATTGTCCCATTAACCATCTAATCAATCGACTTACATATTTCCAACCAACTACATTTGAGCAAACATCGCATCGGATATCTTTGACAGAATGTACACCAGTCATCAGTAATCTATCCTCTTTTGGACCTAATGACACGTTTGTTCTAGAAATCGTATTATAAAAAAAAAAGGGTTTAATCTGGATGACTTGTTAAACAGAATAATATATTTCATTTGAAATAAGACGTGATGGATTAACTAACACTTTGTTAAATAAGTATGCACGTCCAAGGCGTCCTTGAAATGCCTAAATTAACTCACGAACACGAAAAATATTATCAAAAAACCTCTAGTTAATGAATTTTAAAGAATATTCTCTAACGAGTAAAGACTTACATACCTTTGATATTAAATCTTCATGTCTGGCTAAATGAGTATGGCAGGTTGTACACGTGTAAAGACGATCAGAAGAAAGAAAAGTTTGGTGAGTTTTCATATCCCGTTTCTCAACTAATGTTGTTGACGTGACCAACTCTTGAAATAATGTCTCATGCAGTCGATCATATTCTGTGCGAATATTTTTGGGATGTTCCTGGTGTAACTTGACAACTTTCTGACAATTCACATGGAGCTTCAAGGTTCTTGTCATTGTGAGAAAGTGAAATTCAAGGTTATAGTTCGCCAAATAAAATTTGTTTTTTTTTTTTTTTTTTTTTTTTTTTTTTTAAGAATGAGCCACTTATTAAGTGTTGCGTCAAATAACCTGGTTATTGGTTATTGAATATCGCAGGTGAAGTCTCATACGCCCGTCCCTTTCGGTAGATGCTACTGGTATCTTTAATGTTGGCCATGCGCATATTATTATTAACATTGTTGTTAACTAATAAAATTGTAAGAACCTAACATGAATATTTATATATAGCTCGATTTGTCGTAAATTAGATGGTGGTGGTGGATATTCAATTAATATCATGGGTCAGGCATGTAATTTTTCTCACTGAAAAATATATTCTGCCGGATAGATAGATAATAATAAAAAAATTATTAATCTATCTAGAAAGATTCATTAGAGGTTCAAGGAATGGAATATGTAAAGTTAGTAAACAACTCAGCATATACATATACTTTATGAATTTTATTCATCTGTGTTTTTTTTTATTATATAGAGTATATCGAGGAATTAAGGATAAGAATGTCCCCAAAGATCAACAAGAGGAATGGTATGTTGATATATGCGATGTATTATAACATGATCCTTATGATGATGTATATTGTAGTAATAGAATGATAATATTAACAGTGGAAACCGTAGACATTTTTGTGGTGAATGCTCTGCGATGCTTTGGGCATACGATCCAAAATGGCCTCAATGGGTCAGTATTCTTTTTTCCTTCAAGGTCTTCATCATTTTAATCTATTTTATCTATTCAAAAAAAGTGCTATCCATTCGCCTCAGCGATTGACACCGATCTCCCAGTAAGCAAACGCCCTGTCTGCATCATGCTCAAGCATAAGGCGAATTGGGCTCAGGTACCAAGTGAAAAAGATGCCGACCTGTACGACGAATATCCGGATGAGTCACTTGAGGAGTGGCATAAACGTAATGGGCTCTGGCAAGAATAAAAATCTGAACAAGACGTGAAATCAAGAGAGATAGCATTGTATATTAAAAATTTTACGGTTTGGAACCTTATAATTCCTTTTTTTTTGCAGAATGTTTATCCTTTGCGGATCGAGAAATTGGATTTTCATGTCTTGAATAACATTTTGCATACTATATATTCATATGATAAACCTTCAATAAAGATAAAAAGCACTTGGTCACTAAAGCTAAACTTGATAAGTTCAAAACAAAGACTTCTGCTATTGCAAATATTTTCTTATAAAAACATTCAGCAATCTTACACACCTAATTTATTTATATAATATGTTGAAAATCCATCTGATTGGCCATTATTTCTCGTGATTAGTACCACGTACATGTATTATTTTATGCATGTATAACAAAGGAATTTAGGTTATGCCGTACTGCCTAAATACAATCCCAAAAGTTTGTCAATTCGGTATTTAAAATTTTCAATAACGTTATCGTTATGATTTCCATTAATCGCTAAAATTTTGGTCGACCATATAAAAAACTATTAGGTATACATGCAAAAAATATCTTAACGTTAATTGATAACGCATTCTGGTTTGCAACATGATTATTGTGTAACCAACAAGTTTGCACTCTCACGTGATAAAAATATGTAGATGTTGCACCAGCGTATCAGAACCTGGATATGTGGAACTTGAAGTTTTTACGTAAAAGACTGCCTCTACCTCGCGTTACAAGAGAAACATGGAAACCCAAGTCCAGAAAACGACGACAACAGCTGGAGTCATTCAACCTCAACCAACACCAGAAAATTCTCTAATTACTACTAATCAACCCATTATCATTGACCTTGACCCTGAACCCTCGCCTAGAAATGAAGGCAACACCAGCAGAAATACATTAAATACTGATACTGATAATAATATTAATAAAAATACTATTAATAATAATATTAATAAAAATAACATAACAGCAAGTTCAACAGAAATAACTGTCATTGACTTGGAAGTGGAGGATGATAATAATATTATTATGACGGATGCTTTTCAAAGTCAACTTTCACAACCACAACAGCCCAGCAATTCAATGTCAATTACAATCACACAAAATGAACAAGCTGATCAGGGTGCATTTGCTCAAGCCCCGCCTCAACCTCAAGTTCAGCCTCAAACTCCACTCCAAGCTCAAGCAAAATCGTATGCTGCTCCAACTCCAGAAGCACAAATAACTGCGTCACCTCGTGTTTTCCCGAATTATCTACCACCTAAGGCGAGCACTCCAACTCCATCGACGCCAACAAATATTCCGAGTGTTGCTGATAGTAGTAATACCAGCACCCCTGAACAACTAAAAAATACAACAGGAGAAAAGAGACATGTTCAAGTAGCCCGATCCTATGAAAATTTAGCAAAGAAACATAATTGGGTGAATGCTAATGGATCATATTTTCCAATTAGTGTTGATTCATTATGTAGTTTCATAAGACATAAAGCAGATACAAGTACCATAAAGAGTATAGATTGGTATGTCGGGGCGCTAAAAAAGTATCATATCACTGAGTTAGGTATTAAAGATTGGGATGATGTTCGTAAGAATCCAAAAGTAAGAAGTGCATTGGCAGAAATTGAGGAAGAAGCTTCAGCCAAAATCAGAAAAGACAGAACCCATGGTGAATCAGACATGTCAGTTGGAAACAAAGGCAAGCAAAGCATCATCTCTAATGATGCCAATGCTTCAAGATTAAGCCCGGTTCGCTCTGCACACAATTATTCGACTATCTATTCATCACATATTGGATCCTCAGTCCGTGGCTCTGGTTCAAAAAATGTGCCACGGTTAGATCCTGCGAATCGACCTGCAGAAGCGATCTTAGCAATGCTGGGCGTAATGGACTCTGCTGATGAAGATACAGAAAAGGTTTCTAAATCAAAATCTCCCAACAACGTCATAAACATTGGTAAATTTTCAAATCAATTATTGCAATCGTCAGTTTACAATAATTCTGATTATTATCTCTTGATGATGTATAACTAAGATTCGGATGATGATGCCGCTATGACATCCAGGAGAGTCGGATCAAGTTCAACTCTATCCAATTCGCATTTAGTGTCTTTAAGAAGGCGGCGTAGAAATTTACAATACGCTGAACCCGAAGATGAAGACGAAGACGATGAAGATTATTTACCGCCTAAAGGTATTTATTATCTTTTATACCAGAAAATATTAGTCATTATTTTCTCTAATTAACTTTATTTTAATCCATTAGGAACAAATAATGGGGTGCCATATGTTCCAACAAAAAGTTTGTTCTAGTTTTATGGAAATTCTATGTTTATCTTCTTAAAGATTGGTTTAATTAATGATATTATAATGTGATGTGGTCAAATAATAGAACGAAGAAAGCGGGATCTGGAAATGAACATGCCGCATGTAGATCCCGTATGTAGATTTTAATTAAATTCATTTACTATAAATTCTTTATTTTAGAATTAATACATACATTCATTATTATTATGTAATAGGATGAACCGGAGAGTTTCAAATTTCGGTACGATTATGCTATTACAATACTGAAATCCAAATATATCGGCCAATGTACCTTACATCCAAAAGGTTGTTTTGAGGTGCAGCCGGACTTGCATGTAGAATTGAATGAAAACATGTTTCGACATTGGGCGTCGTTAATAGTACGTATGTTCTCATTAGGTGTGTAAAGCACGTAAAAAACTCAAAATAATTTCTTTTAATGTATTTAGGCTTCTGGTGATGATGTTTCAGAGGAGAAGTTACCTGATTTTCAAGAGACGCCAGAATTCCATCAACCAATAGTCAAAGTAATAAATATATAATATTTAAAAAAATTTAGCCGACTCTTTTTAAGTTCAATGCATGAAAATAATATACCAAAAAGAACTTTAGTTAATAAAAATTTAATTCATTCTTATTAAGCTTAAAGTTAGAAAATTTTCATTTTATAAGTACATACAGAATACATGAATTAAAAGCCGATTTAATTATTAAGAAATCCAATAGTTTTAATATTATATTCCATACATATTTCTAGTATTTTCTCTTGCTGCACGCATAATCTCACCAATTTCGACGCCTTTTATTTCTGCAATTTTTTCAGCGATAAACGGAATCATTCCAGAATGACATACAGACACCTTCTCATTTGATCTTCTATTCCTATTCAATTTTGACGGTATCATAAATGGTGCATCAGTTTCTAATAAAATTCTCGATATTGGAAGATCTCTCAACGTGTTTTGAGTGTTCTTTGCACTTCCAAATGTCACAACTCCAGTAATTCCGATATACAAATTTGGGAAGAATTCGATCAAGCTTTTTGCGAATTCTGGTGAATCAGTAAAGCAATGGACATGAATTCGCCAATGGGATGGCACATGTTTAGTTAGGATATCATAAGTATCTTGTTCCGCCTCACGTGTATGAATCACAATCGGTTTCTCAAGTTCAACAGCCTTCTTCAATTGTCGAATAAAAATTTGTTGTTGCACATCACGCGGGGAATTGTCATAATGATAATCTAATCCAATCTCGCCTAATGCCACAGTTTTCGGATGTTGCAGGATGGTGAGCATTAGAGATTCTATATAATCATTATAGACTTTTGCATTGTGAGGATGAACTCCAGCAGCGAGATAAATGTAAGGTTCGGAAGCTTGTATACGCCAATCCCTAAATGTATTTGGGAAAAGCGTGTCACCAGCAAATGTTTCAGGATCACAGAGAACATTTATACAGAATTCAAGATTTGATGGAAAATGTGTGTCACGCAGTATCGAATAATTATCAAGTCTTAGTGGTGTGGATTCGAGACGTTCTAATACGTAATGTAGATGTGTGTGAGTATCAACGAAGGGGATCGAAGTTAAAGAGGAAAGAGTCTCACGAGAAGGAAGATAATATTTTGTTGAGGAATCTTTTTGTTGTTTTCCTTGTTTCGCGGAAGCTTTTTGTTGAGAACTAGAAGCAACCTGCCTGATCTCTGAAGTGTTGTTAGCAGACATTTTCTTAACTGATAATAAAGATAATAAAGACCAATTTTGGAATTGAATATCAAGATGATTTTTATAATTACTGAAATTTTTATTTGAAATTATATTGCGAAAACGATATAAAGAACAGACGCGAAACATTTATTTACACAATGAGTGGTGTTTTGAAGATAACTGCAAGGGATGACTCATTCTTGTTATGATTATGCGCAGTAAATAACGACAGGGACAAATCGAAATTAGCGAATTTTTTTACAATTCCCAAATCTTTTGCTTATTTTGGAATAAACCTATTTATGTTATTTGAATTGAACATTATAAACGTTGGTAATTATTTTTAATATTTGTATTTTTTTGTGATTCCTCGTTTATATCAACACCAATACATCATTATTATATTAGTTAATTTAGTTAATTAGTAAACTAATAAATAAATTAATCTATTGTCTCTTAATCACTTTTAGAGAACCTTTAAATAAATAGTATCTTATCCGGCAAACAAAAACTTGATTTCAACTCTCACTGGATTATTCCGGTTGTACTGGGACAGGCTACATAGCATAAAAGGAAAAAGTGATTATTATATGATGACAAATAAAGTTGATTAATTAAAGTCAAGGTTGCATACGAACCTTTACTTCCCATATTTGCTCAGCATACTCTCTTATTGCCCTATAAGATTAAGCATCCAAGTTAACAAAAATCTATAAATAAAAATTATCTAAATAAATTAAATACCATACCTGTCACTAGAGAAAAATCCCATTCTTGCAGTACACAAAATACTCTTTTTAGACCAATCATCTTGATCCTTGTATGCCTCGTCAACCAACTTCTGGGCATCAAGATACGAGCCAAAGTCGTCAGAAATGAGGTAATAGTCTTTGCCGAAAGTTAATGTATTAATTAGAGGTGAGAAAATACGCGCGTCTCCAAAGTTTCCAGTTTCGATTGATGTGATAACGGATTGTAGAGCAGGGTCAATAGGAACATTGCGATACCTATGTGTAAATGAAAAATAATTATTATATTTGCTATAATTTTTTGTGTTATAATTGTTATCTTATTATTACCTATGCGCATGTCTCAAATCATCCACTTGTTCGGCTAAATTTCCAAACAAAAAGATATTATCATCCCCGATTTCTTCGTGAATCTCAATGTTAGCTCCGTCAACTGTACCAAGAATCAATCCACCATTCAACACAAACTTCATATTGCTGGTGCCTGAAGCCTCAGTACCGGCCGTTGATATATGTTGCGAAATATCAGAAGCAGGAATGATTATTTCGGCAAGCGAGACGTTGTAATCGGGGATGAATACAACCTTATTTTGGGAAATTAGAAAATTTTAATTATAAATTTTCATTAAATAAACAAATAATAACACAGAAATTTACCTTCAACAGATCTTCGATGCTTTCATCTGCATTCACCACTGCCGATACATTATTAATAAGTTTAATGACTAATTTGGCAATGTAGTATCCAGGTGCTGCTTTGCCACCGAATATCACAACTCTTGGAACAACGTTTTGTCGTTCTTCGGGTGTTAATGATTTTAGTTCGTGATATCGATGAATAACACTAGCATATTGAATTTGTCAAAAGTTAATAAATCATCAGTAAAGACAATAACCCTTAAATTATGAGTTGCATATCTACCCCAAAATATTCATGAATTGACGTTTATATTCGTGAATTCGTTTCACTTGCACATCAAACAAAGAATTGGGATTTACATCGATTCCAGTCTTTGATTTAATATATTCTGCCAAACGAACCTAGCAATCGATAAAAAATTCGACGATTAGAAAAATTCCAGATTCAAATTATAATAATTAACAAATAAAACGTACCTTATTCGAATGTTTGACTGCAATCCACCGACGTCTGAAATCCTTGTTCTTAACATGTTGTTCCAAATTCTTTAGTAAATTCAAGTCCTAAATAAAAATGTCTCTGTAAATAGAGTGTAAAAATATTTTTAAAATTTAGAATATTTTTTATTATATTACCTTTAACCATTTTTTATGGCCAAGTGCTTCAGTAATTAGTTCACTTAATTTGGGGTTGGCTTGATGTAGCCACCTATTTCAAATACAAAACTGATTAATCTTCTAATCTTATATATCCATTTATAAGTTTACACAGAGGGGTATGCTCGTTATACCTGCGTGGCGTTATACCATTTGTTTTATTTTCGAATTTATCAGCGCCAAAGTATTTGACGAAATCTTTAAAGATCTAAATAATTGTAATAGAAATTCGTTTCGTTGAGGAAAACAAAATCAAAAATAAACCGAGCTCAAAATTTTCAATTGTTTCTTACCGTTGTTTTGATTAAATTCGAGTGAAGTGCAGCGACACCATTTACCCGATGGGATCCTTTATTAAAATAGGATTAAAAAAGTAAGATCGAGGTATATACATACTAAAGTAATTTATGCAAAAACTCACCGACAACAGCAAGATGTGCCATTCGAACAAATTGTGGCGTAGCTTCTTCAATAATAGACATTCTCGCAAGAACATCACGATCATTTGGATATTGTTGTTCAACTTTTTGCAAAAAGAACTTTGTAAAGAATTTTAAAATCGTAGAATTGTTAATCTTATTTTTAATTAACACGTATCATATACATATATAAGATTCTCACTTACCAGATTAACATCAAAAATAATTTGCATATGTCTGGGCAATAAATATTCCACCATAGGTACAGGCCATTTTTCCATTGCTTCAGGAAGAACTGTGTGATTTGTAAATGCAAAAGTGCGAGTAACAATATCCCAAGCATCATCCCAATTGAGACCCTAAAATTAGTAAATAAGAAACATATTAACGGTTGCGACTGACCCAAAAAATATGGACAATATCAAATTTGCTTACCTCCTCATCTACTAAAATTCGTTGCAACTCAACAATTGCAAGTGTCGGATGCGTGTCTAATTTAGTTTAATTCGAAATATTAACATGGATGCATATTGTAACGTATGCACAGACAAATTCATAGTGTTTACTTTACCATTAAGTTGAATTGCAACTTTTTCAGGGAATTGATCCCAATCCCGTTCAGTTTTTTTAAAACGACGAATAATATCAGAAAGACTTGCGGCAACCCAAAAGTATTGTTGTTTAAGACGCAACTCTTTTCCAACCATATGATTATCGTTCGGATACAAGACCGCAGTAATATTTTCCGCTTTCATTTGTTCTTGGACAGCTTGTTCATATTCACCTTCATTAAAGCGACTAAGGTCAAATTGCCTTTTTGGTTTACTGCTCCAGAGACGAATGTTTATACAATTTTTGGTTCCATAACCTGGAATTGGAACGTCGTAAGCTACCGCTTGAACAGCATCGCCGCCTTCCCATCTACTTCTTATGTGACCATTTTCATCGGTATATTTGGATACAGATCCTCCGAATCGAATTTCGATGGCAATATCGAGACGTTGCAATTCCCAAGGATTATCAAAATTTAGCCAGTAATCAGGGAATTCCATTTGATAACCATCCTTCAATCTGACAAATGGAGTTAGAATTGATAAAGATTAGATATAAAATGCAAAGAAAGGCAAGCCCTATTAAATTTGGATTAATTGCTTACCTTTGTTGGAAAATACCATAAGTATAGCGGAGACCATAACCCCAGGCAGGATAATCCAAGGTAGCCAGCGAGTCCATGTAACAAGCAGCAAGACGCCCAAGACCACCATTTCCAAGAGCTGCATCAACTTCTTGTTCAAGGACATCTTCCATACGGAAACCGAGTTCCTTGACACCCTCTATTCAAAAGATTATTATATTAAATGCTAGTTATCTAATACATATAGACATATTATACAAATCATAAGTAGCATCATTACCGCCAAATTGTTCTTTTAAGTCGAGATTAAGTAAAGCATTATCTAGTGATCTCCCTAAAAGAAATTCCAAGGAGAAATAATAGACACGTTTAGGATCTTTCAATGTGTGGGCCTAATTAATAATAAATGAATCACGTGAGATTAATGACACACAAGGATCTACTCGCAAAAAATAAATGTACATACCTGTTGTGTTACATTCCATCTTTCAATCAATCTGTCCCGAACACTAGCAAAAGTTCAATCGAATTAGTCTTTGGGATAGCCGATCATTATGCTCAAAAAGATAATTGTGGCACATACGTGTGTGCAGTTGCTTGATATGCACTGAAGTTGTCAACATTTAAGCTCGAACGTGCCAAAGTAGTAGTCACGTGACGAATGAAAGACTTCTGAAAGCCATCTTTATCTGCATAAATAAAAGAATTATCAGAGTTTAATATAAAACATCAGTACATTCATATAAAATCATTACGTTAACTCTGAAAATGTCAAAATTACAAACCAACAGGTTCCGAAGCACCATATTTTTCCCATAGTGCCAGAGTTTCTTTCGACCACTTAGCTCTTTCTTTTTTCAAATCTTGATGCGCAAAACCAGTAAAAGTACGTTTATGATGTTTCTTTGCGTCTGATGTGTCGACTGTTGCTGCCATCGTAGTATTACTTTTTCACACAATTTAATGGGGATAGAGAGAAAGAGAATGCAAACACAAAAGCAAGAGAGCGTGTGAAATTTAACTAACAGAAAAGCTGGAGGTATATATATGCAAATTTTTCTTTAAAATTTTTCATTGACCAATCAATGAATGCACGTATTCTGTGTTAAGTACTGTGCCTTGATTTGGAACGATAAACGCCATCAAACTATATATATTAATTCGACTAGAAAAAATGGGGCATTCGGTTACATCTGAAACCATCATAAACGGTTATAATTACTTTGATTTTTATCTTTATATCTCGATCGTTTACTATTATGGATTATAAAAAGCAACAAATCTCATCTAGATAAAAAAATTTAAAAATCACATGATTATACATTAATTCTTCAAGGATCTTCAAAGAAAAAATCATACGAAAATCATATTTTTAGTCGTCATCATTACATTACAAAAGCTATCGTCATGAAACAAGGAAAATCACAAACAATGTTTGCTTTTGTGTGAGAATTCTTGCGGTTGTTGATCCAAAGTCCATCCTCCTATGTTACATTGATTTTTTCTTATAACCGAAATAAAAATTGTGCAACTCGATTCCATTTTAGCCATTTCAAGTTTCACCGAATTTTTTTCACCCAACGTTGCATATGCCATTTATTCCATTATCCAAAAAAGGATAATATCCCACAAATCAATTTTGACTTCGTGCATAATATGCTTAAATATGACGTATTTTTGACATTTCCGTTTTAGGTAAAAGGCAATGCTGGCAAGAAAGATGACGATACTACTGGATCAAAAGAAGTATCGGTAAGCATGTTCGTTCTCTCTTTTCATTGTAGCAAGTGAATATTTTCTTTGAATTCAAGCTTTGCATATATCTTTCTTCAATGATCTGAGCATTCGGTCGTTTATTACTGAGAATAACGTGAAGGGAATGGATCATTACACGCACATTTACAAAAAAAAATGAATCTAGTCACATATTCTCTATCGTTATATTCATAGCACGCTTTATATCATTTTTTAAAAAAAGTGAGCTAAGTTTGTGGTGCTTTGGATACTCTGATTAAGAAGAACATAAAAATGGAAGAAAAACACACAAAAATGCACACAGACCACACCAGCCAAGTAGTTTTACTTGATTTTCCGGCGTAGCGTACGAGACGGGTACCTTCTTTCTTGAGACGATCTAAATTGCCTACGAGAACTGATTGTGCTTGGTCTAATATCTATATCACATTAATCATTTAAAGCGCATTATATGATCAGTCAAAATTTCAGTGAATAGATGGATAAATAAAATAAAAAAAGAAAATAAACCTTTTCATCTCTTTTGAGTATTTCACCAAAAGTGATTGAATTCATTTTTAATCGTTCTGCCATTTTCACCAGGTCCTGCGTCAGTTCTTCTTGTGTCTGCCGATGATACTGCAGAACCGATTCTACATTTGTGGTTTCCTCTTGATCAAATTTATTTGTCCTGTATCAAAAGAACAATTAAACTTGCAGTTCACATACGTTTAAATAAAAAATCAAATAGAAAATCAGATTTTACCTTCGTTGTCTTATTTCTGATTCGTTAATAGCATCTGATGAAAATAGTTCTAATTTTTTGATATAAATTATTTTAACTAGATGCGATAAGTATAAAATAAGTCGCATCGAAAGATTAAAAACCTATTCGTTTTTCCTGTATACTCTTTAAATTGTCAGGCTCATCATCATTATTATTATTATCGTTGGTATGTGGTGCCTAATATTATATAATATTTATATAATATTTAATAAAAATAAATAAGAATAAAGAAAAAACAAAAAAAATCCCAAACTAAACCTGAAATAGTTCCCGTTTTAATTCTTTCTCCGCCTGACGAACTAACTTTAATTCCAATTCGTTCTCCTTATTCTTTTCGTTTTGTGTTTGATACGCATTTTTGGTAAAACGCGCCTGCGAGAAAGTACGATTTACTGGAGAAATCTTGTTTGTTTATTTATATATTTACGGTTAAGAGTTTTGATCCAAATAAATTCGTGCATGTATCATTAATATTTACTAGTTTGAATTCATCCACAATGTCAGATAAATGTTGGATTTTGCGTGCATATTCACTTATCGCTGTTTTATCTACATTGCTGATAGAATGTTTAGAATATTATAATGTGGAAAAGAATGTTAGAGTAATTTAAACTTACTTGGTCGAATCCAATTCAATTTGTTCCAAAAGTTTTCTTAAATACTTTATATTCTATTTCAATTAATAAAATATTAGGAAATCTCAAAAAAAATTTAAAGATTATGAATCTCAAAGAAATCATAATGCCCTGATAACAATTCATTACCGTGACAAATTTCAATTTTTCAGGGCCTCGTATTAACCCATTTTCCTGCGAGACTTGATTCTCACAGACGGATAGTAATCGTCGGAGATTAACCTCAGACTTTGTTGGAATGGTTATTGCGGATATTGACATTATTGAGGATGGCATTGAAACAAGATATTTGTACCACGATCAACAATAATTGTTAGAATTTGAACATATGATACGGATTTATACTAAATGGAGATTAAGATAATTTGTATCGGTATCGGTATTGCTATCGATATCGGTATGTCTATCGCATTAGATATATAATGACAAGTTATTACTTCTCTTAATACATATTTTTTTAGTTGATATTACAGTCTGGTGTTTTACCATATATAGAATTGTCTTTTATAGCAATGATCAATAGTGTGTAACAATTCTAGATTTTGTG
>CAJVPS010001949.1:0-13641 GCA_910591765.1 Ambispora leptoticha | reverse complement strand
CTTTTGTAATTTCTTCTTTATCTAGAAAGTATGCTTCTATTTCATCCTTTTCAGTTGATCCAAATTCTTGAGTTTCATGAGATAATTCTTCTAATTCTTCTCTAATATCTACAGATATCATTCTTTCAATTAGGACAAGTTGTAAAAAGATTACTTGAGCAATTTGTTTATTAGGCTGGATTTTATAAGATTCATTAGAATTATTATGTATAGTGCTCGTTATAAATAATGAGAATTTAATTTGACATGAACTGTATATATAAATTTTCTAATTATATACCTCCAATAACATTAGCTTTTAATAATGGTTTGTTTATATATGTAACTTAAAAATAAGCTACAAAAAAAATCCTTCCCTATTTAGTCTTCATCCCTTTTTTTTATTGTGAAATGGATAAGATTTCTCTTGTTGACTGATGAAAGACTGTAAGTAAGCTTTGGAATCATGACATTTGTAATATTCTAATTCTGATGAAATTAAGTAATACCCTTCTTTCTACAATATATAAGTATATTACTCAACTAAAAAAAAATCATAAACTTGAATCTATTTCATGTTCTGAATGTCTAACAATCTTAACTCCTCCAAATTGTTACATGTTAGGAAGAATTATTCAAAATGATCAATATCTTACCTACAGAGAAATTGTCACTAAGCTTAATAGTATGATTAAAATATCAGCATAAACAGTAAACCATGAACTTAATAGGCTTGATTATCACTCAAGTCACCCCAAAACAATACCTTTACTTACTGAGAAATAACACAAATGCCATATAGAATGAGTGACTGCTTATGCAAGACAAAACTGAAAAAATGTTATATTTTTGGACAAAACTACATTTCAGATATTTCATAATACTATAACTATATTCTATAAGGCTGATATAGATGTTCCACAAAAGAGGATTCCAAAATATCCTGCAAAAATTCATGTGTGGGATGCTTTCTTAGCATGGAGTTTTCATATTTTCACTCAGAATATAGATGGATCACTTTATCATGACATTTTAACTAATAATCTTTTTGAGAATGTATCTAGAATCATATCATTATGCTAGATCTTCTAACAGAATAATAATCCAAAGCACATGATAAAAGAAATAGCAAAACTCCTTTATTGTCAAGTCCTGAAAATTCTTGATTAGTCCTCCTATAGCTCAGATTTAAATCCAATAAAGAATTTATAGACTATTATTAAGAAAAGAGTAAAGAAATGAGTAAACAAAATAATTAGAAAAAAAAAATTAGTATTATGAACTGATATGAGATAATTTGAAAAGAATGAGAGGGTATTTCCATAAATCTATGTCTTAATTTGGCAAACAGCATGTCAGAATAGTTAAATAACATTATTAAAAATAATGAAAAAAAATTGATCATAAGTATATATAATTTTTTTTATAGATACTATACTGATATCATTATAAAACTGCAATCTGAATAAATAAATTTTATGAAATTTATATTCAAAAAATGATTCTCATTATTTATGATGAGTACTGTAAGAGAACTCCAATATTTCTAGTATATCTAGCATTAATGGTTTCTTCTTTAATTTTTATTCCTTTCTTGACCAGTAATGATCAAGATATTAGTTGACAAATAGTTTCTATAGAAATTTCAATTGCCAAATAAAGATCAATCATAATTATTTGACTAGGTTAAATCAGGATGATTTCTTCTCCAGGTATTTAAGATCAAAGCTTGCATTATATTCATGGACTCATTCAGATATTTTTTCTTTGTCTTCATCATTATAAATTTTGATTATTAAATTTGCTGATTATTCTTCAAGTTATTCTTCTTTTTCTACTTTATTTTCATAGTTTCCAGATGTTATGTAATATTTGTTTAGGATTTCTTCAATTGAGTCATAGTCACTATCTTCAGCTTTTTCTTCCTTTTCTGATTCTGAATGTTTTTCTTCTAGTGGCTCTTCAACTTATTCAGATCATATACAATCTTCATAAGTATCTGAATCACAAAGAATCAAGTATTCATTATAGAGTTTTACATTAATATATTCTAATTGAGCAAGTTGTTTTCTTCAGGATGAAGATAGTTATTGATAGATAGTTAGAAAGATTTCTTGAGCTGATATTTCTTCAGATCTATCATAAGTAATATATTGTATCTCTTCTTCTTCATCATAATTAGAGATATATCAGATGAGTATTGCTTTTCTAATTTTATTGTACTGCTGATAAATATTTAACAAGTTATTATTACTTCTTAATTTTCTGATAGTACCATTATTTTTTCACTAACTATCATGATTAAATACATATACATATTGTTCAATATAGTCACAAAAATATTTGATATCATTATATCTCCAGGTTATTCCAAGAAAGTATCTAGCTTCATCTTGAAGTTTACAGTAATTACAGACAGATAAATTGAATTATTGTTGAGTAAAGCAGTCAGTACAAAATTATTTTTCAGATTTGTTTCCATCTCTTACTTCTGAAATAATTTCACTATTCATAAAGTATTTATAATGTAAATATTTAACTATTCTTTTTTCTAATTTTAATTTTTGTAGAGCTTCACTTTTAGAAAAGAATTTTTCTTCAGTGATTGATATCTTCTCTAATTCTTGGATATATTTCACTTCTAATCATCAGTCTTTAGTTTCATTTCTAGAGTAAAATTGTTGATAGGTTATTTGGGATATTCATCTTAATATTAATCCAGATAACTAGATCATTAAAATATTGAGGATATTTATGTTTGGATGTTGGTAATTTATAACGATATCAATATTTAGCTGCAGAATCTCTCTAGTCAAAAGTCCATTAAGAACTTTGATAGTGAGTTTGCTGAAATCTTATTTCTAATTTTGAGTATTCTTCCTATGTGAGAGTGATATCTTTAACTTGTATTTTCTCTTTAAAGTTTTTGATATTTCTAACTTTAGAAATTAAATTTATGATCATGTAGGAAACTTTTTCAAAGTCTACATCATTAAGTCATTTGGATAAAGTATAAATTTGAGTTCAGGATTTGTCAGATATTCACTATAGAAAATTATAATCTTCTAGGTTTTGATCTTTAATTTCAAACTCGTCATCAGAAGTTTCATTAGAGGATGTTTCAGTATTATCATCACTATTATTAGGTATAGTATTTCATTATTCATAGATGAATTTGATTGACATTCTTTCTTCTTCTCTATTCAATCAAATATCATTATATTTTTCTTTAGATCAATTTTAGTATTGATCTTGTTTAATCAGTCTATTCTTATTACAAGACTGTAGGTTTGAGCTTCAGTAATATTCACTTTAGCTGGAATTATAATTCTATTAATAGTGATAGAGAAGTTATCAATAGCTTCTAATAGTTGCTTGGAATATCTATTAATATTAGACATAGAGATATTTGATTTTTATTGAATTTTCATTCCTAATCATTTGAGAAATTTATAACTAATGACACATCCTGATACTTCAGTATCTACAATCAAGTCTACAAGAGTCTTTTTGACTTTTGCTTTACATCAGGTTGAGATTGTTTTGATCTTCTGGATGAATATTATTTTTTATTTGAGTTTCTTCTGTGATTTCTTTCTTATTCCTTTTGACATTCAAATTCTTTATTTGGATGATATCTTGATAAGCTAAGTAATAGTAATATTGGCTTTCTGAAATGTCAAATCTTCAAGTATATCATAGGTTTTTGTATATTTGGCTAGAATTGGAAGATGTGCTCTTTCTTTCTTTCATTTCTTTTTCTTCAAGTTGATCTTGTCTTCTTTAGATACTTCAGATAAAGGCTGAGTAATCTCATTTTCTTTTTCACTTTATTTTTCTTCTTTGACAGTTCTTTAGCATTTTTTTTCTTCAGCAAGATAATCATAAGTTACTAGTAATAAGGAACTAGATTAGATAAATGAATCACTAGATGGACCATTATCAGATGCTTGCAAAATAGCTGTTAAATTCTGAATTTGGGCAAGAAGAAAAGTAGTATCCAGATTTTGTAAATTATTGAATTGCTGATTATGATTTTGGATATTCTGATTCTGCTAATTATTATTATTACTATTATTATTCTGATTTCAATTATTCCAATTTCAGGAAATATTTTAATTATTAAATTGCTGATTTGTAGACTGAATATTATTTGGATAATAACTACTGATATATCCTTTTCTTCTACAAGTATAATAAATAATAGTAGATTGATCTCTTGGCTAATTTTGTTATTGATTATTATTATTATTCTGATTATTATACCTTCTATCAGATTCTATATAATCTAATCTACTGGTCAGGTCTTGCAAAATCTTAGCAAGAACACTCTATTCACCAGTTGGTTAAGCTTGAGTTTGGTAATAGATCTATTCAAGTGAATCTGAATCAGCTTCTTTAATATTTTTAGCAGTTTCAATAATACTTTTCATAGTATTATTAGCATTTAGATTAATCCATTTTCAAATTTCAGGTTTGAGTTCTTTCTTGAAAATTTAAATCTTGTATTCTTCTGAATAATCATTCTTTGGATCTACTTTACTTCCTAGTTCTATAAATTGATTGGTATATTCTTCTACAATTTCAGTTTGCTTTAATAATTCCAATTCTTCTTGCTACTATTGTATCTTACGAGATAAACAGAATTTAAGAATAAATTGGTGAGTAAAGTCATATTCATCATGATCCTCATTTTTCTAGTTATCTAATTTAAGATCATTATTTATAGTATGTTGATCAAATCAGGCAGCAGCTGGTCCCTCTAAGTATCCTCTTACTATCTCAATCTTTCTGTTATTGATAATTCCATTAGCTTTTGTGACTACTTCAAAGTCATATAACCATTCAATTAGATCCTGATCATTACCCTTAAATTTACGAATTGGAATAAGAATATTTTCTATTCTCTGTATCTTCATAGATCAAGTTAATTCTCCAAGAGCTTGAATGAGACTATCCATTTCATCTGACATGGTAACTTCTTTCTTGGGTTGGGATTTTTGAGATTGAATTTGTTTGATTATGACTATTGGTTCTTCATGGTCTTCTAAATCACTATTTTCATATTCTGATTCTGTAGGCTGATTAGTTGAGAGGATTTCAAAGTTATCTGTCTCTTCAAGAACAGAGAGAACACTATTTACTAGATAGGTCTGTTGTTCAACTGTGATTTTAATTCCAAATACAAAGATGTTTAATAACTTAATAATTTCTCTTCGAAGTTAATTAGGTGTAAGATTTTGTTATACAATATTATCAAAGAATTCCTGTGAGAGTTTATTATGTGAGACTACGTGATAATCCTAAGTTCAGGTGAGAAAATTTATAAATCTTCTATCTGAATTTTCGTTGGCAAAAAAATAATAAGGGTAGTAATTGTATGGTTCAATATGAGGTGAAAATTTCCAAGGATCTTCTCTGTTGTGTTCACTAAGATATAGGTCAATTGGGAGTCCAATAAAAGAGTAATATGTACTCATAAACTTATAAATTAATTAGGTAACTAATATCTTAAGGATAGCTAATCCTTAAAATAATTAAAATGAATAAAAATGAAAATAATAAAATTGAGTTAACTGGGACCTCTGGATAAGTGAGGTTCATAGAGAGGACATCAAATATTACAAACTATACTCTAGAAGGTAGGTTTTACCATAAATATAGTTTATAATAAGTTTTGAGAGTGAAGACTGAATTATTTATAAAGGTAAAGAGGATTACAGTTATTCTAAAGGTTTCCTAGTACTAATACTTACGAATATTATATCAACACAAGATAAAAACGAGATAAAACAAAAATATAAAAATGAAGTTGTGATCATGAATACTAAATAAAGGGGGTGGTACCAAAAACTAAGCAACCAATGCTTAAAATAATTGTAACAAATACAAACTAGACTAAGACAACTAATACCAAACAAAACTTTTACATATAAGGAAGCTTACTGAATCTTTTCCAATAGAGGCAATAAATGTCAAATCCAAGCTTTTGCATATAGGAAAGCTATCAAGAATCTTTTCAATCAAAATATAATCTATTACGATAGAAGAGATAATTGAAAGTAGAATATCAAGATCAGTTCATAGGAAAAATTATAAGATAAGTATACTATAATTCAAGTATTTTCAAAAGATAATTGAATTATTGCTATTTAAGTACATTTATTTCAGATCTCAGAGCAGAGATATTTATACATCTTTGAGATTTTATAAGTTTCTATCCAAACTCATTTACTACTCTAGATTACAATTATAATCTTTGGGATAAAGGATCAATAAATGAACAAATAAAAATAAGAGATAGAATTCATGTGATAAGTTAAATGATAATACAAATTATGAAATAAAATGAAAAGATAAGATATATATTCCAAAAAAAAAAATAAATGAAATTTGTTGATGAATCATTTCTAAAGCATTTCTGAATCATTATTGAACCGTTAATGAACTATTATTGATTTTGAGGCTAATTTCTCATTGATGATCTTGAAGCATTGTAAAAATATTGTAAAAACATTGCAAGAATAATGTTGAATCATGACTAAATCCATAACTGATATACCAATTATATTATTTGAAATCACATGTTGTCCAAAAAATCAATTAATTAGTCATATTTTCCAAATTTGAAAAATTATAAAATTAAAGAAATTTATGTTACTATGGTAATACTATCATCAAACTCAAGCTCAATCAACTGATAAATGGAGTGCTCTCACTAAGATTTTGCAAGATCTGACCAGTAGATTAGATTGTATAGAATTTGGCAAAAGTTATAATAATTAGAATAATAATAATAATCAACAATAAAATCAGTCAAGAGATCAATCTACTATTATCTGTTATACTTATGAAGAAAAAGGACATATCAGTAGATACTGTTCAAATAATATTTAGCTTACAAATTAATAATTTAATAATCCAAATGCTTCTTGAAACTGGAATAATCGAAATTAGAATAATAATAGTAATAATAATAATCAGTAAAATCAGAATACCTGAAATCATAATTAATAATCTAATAATTCACAAAACTGGAATACTACTTCTCTTCTCATCCAAATTCAGAATTTAATAGCTACTTTGCAAGCATCTGATAATGATCCATCCAGTAATTCATCTACCTAATCTAGTTTCTCATTATTAGTAACTCATAATTATCTTGTTAGAAAAAGAAAATACTAAAGAATTATCAAAGAAGAAGAAGAAAGTGAAAAAGAAAATGAAGTTACTCATCCTTTATCTAAAGTATCTAAAGAAGACAAAATCAACTTGGAGAAGAAAAAACAAAAGAAAGGAAGAGTATACCTTTTAATTCTAGCCAAATATGTAAAAACCTATGATATATTTAAAGATTTGGCATCATAAAAAGCCAATATTACCATTGCATAACTCATCAAAACTTTATCTAAACAAAGAATTTGAATTTAAAAGGAATAAGAAAGGAATTACAAAAGAAACTCAAATAAAAAATAATGTTTATTCAGAAGATTAAAATAACCTCAGCCTGATATAAAGCCAAAATTAGAAAGACTCTTGTAGACTTGATTATGAATACTAAAGCATCAGGATGTATCATTAGTCATGAATTTCTCAAATAATTAGGAATGAAGATTTAATAAAAATCAAATATCTCTATGTTTGATATTAATGAATATTCCAAGTAATTATTAGGAGTTATTGATAACTTTCCTATCATCATTGATGGAATCATAATTCCAGCTGAAGTGAATATTACAGAAGCTCAAATCTATAGTCTTGTAGTAGAAATGGACTGGTTAAACAAGATCAATACTAAAATTAATTTAAAGAAAAATATAATGACCTTTGATTGAAATGGAGAAGAAGGAAGAATGTCAATCAAATTCATTCATAGATAATAAAATGCTATACCTGAAGATAGTGATGATAATACAGAAATATCCTCTAGTAAAACTTCTAATAATGAGTTTGAAATTAAAGATCAAAACCTAGAAGATTATAATTTTTTATGATAGACATCTGATAAATCTTGAACTCAAATTTATATTTTATCCAGATGACTTAATAATATAGATTTTGAAAAAGTTTTCTACATAACCATAAACTTAATTTCTCAAGTTAGAAATATTAAAATCTTTGAAGAAGGAATACAAGTCAAAGATATCATTCTCATCTGGGAAGAATATTTGAAATTAGAAAGAAGATTCCAGTAAACTCACTATCAAAGTTCATAATGAACTTTTAATTAGAGAGGTCCTGCAGCTGAATATTGGTATCATCATAAATTACCAATATCCAAATACAAATATCCTTAATATTTTGATGATCTAGTTATTTGAATTAATATTAAAATGAATACACCAAATAACTTATCAACAATTTTACTTCAGAATGAAACTAAAGACTGGTAATTAGAAGTAAAACATACTCAAGAATCAGAGAAGATATCAATTACTAAAGAAAAATTCTTTTCTAAAAATGAAACCCTATGAAAATTAAAGCTAGAAGAAAGAATAGTTAAATATTCACATTGTAAATACTTTGTGAATAGTAAAACTATTTCAGAAGCAAGAGATGGAAACAAATCTGAAAAACAATTTTGTACTGATTGCTTTATTTAATAATAACTCAATTTATCTGCCTATGATTACTGTGGACTTTGAGATAAAGCTAGATACTTTCTTGGAGTAATCTGGGAATATAATAATATTAAATACTTTTGCGACTATACTGAGTAATATGTATACACATTTAATCATAATGATTGGCAAAAAAATAATGACACCATTAGAAAATTGAGAAGTGATGATAACTTGTTAAATATTTACTAACAATATAATAAAATTGAAAAAGCAATACTTATCAGATATATTACTGAATATAATAAAAAAGAAGAGATACAATACATTATCTATAATAGATCTGAAGAAGCATTAGCTCAAGAAATCTTCCTGATTATCTATCAACAACTATCTCCATTTCAAAGAAAACAACTTGCTCAATTGGAATACATTAATGTAAAACTTTGTAATAAATATTTGATTTCTTGTGATTCAGATATTTGTGAAGATTATGTATGATCTGAACAGGTTGAAGAATTACTAGAAGAAAAATATTCAGAATCCAGAAAAGAAGAGAAAGCTGAAGATAATAACTATGATTTAATTGAGAAAATCTTAAATGAATATTATATAGTATCTGAAGACTATGAAAATAAAGTAGAAGAAGAAGAACAACTCAAAGAACAATCAGCAAATTTAATGATCAAAATTTATAATGATAAAGATAAAGAAAAAATGTCTAAATGAGCTCATGAACATGATACAGACTTTGATTTTAGATATCTTGAAGAAGAAGTAATCCTGATTCAATCTCATCAAATAATTATGATTGATCTTTATTTGGCAATTAAAGTTTCTGTAAGAACTATTTGTTAACTAATATCTTAATTATCACTAGTTAAAAAAGAAATAAAAGTTAAAGGAGAAACTATTGATACTGAAAATACTAGAAATATTAGAGTTCTTTTGCATAACAATTCCAATTAATCTTATGAGATCCAACCTAATAAATGAATTGTCCAAGTAGTCTTCTTACAACTTGTCTTAATTGAAGGAATGACACTCATAGATACTAGAGAAGAATTAGGAAAATCATCTTGTGAAACTCAAGAATTTGGATCAACTGAAAAGAATGAAATGAAAGCATACTTTCTAGATAAAGAAGAAATTAAAAAAGTAGTTGAACAAAGAGAATTAACACTTGGATAATAAGATGCTTTACATAACCTATTACAAATATACAAAGATATTTTTATATTAGATCTCAATAAACTTGGATGAACTAATATTATTCAATATTCAATTAATACTGAAAATGAAAAGTCTGTTCATCAAAAGGCTTATAAAGTAACCCTCCCTGATCAAGAATTTATTCATGATAAAATCCAATGAATATTAGATGCAGATACTATTCAAAAATCTAATAGTTTCTGGATCTCATCTATTGTAGTAGCAGCAAAAAAATGACAAGAAATGATTTTGTATTAATTACAGAAAACTCAATATACTTACTAAAAAAGATGTCTACCCTTTATCATAAATTGATGAAATGATAAATAACCTTGGAGATGCAAAATGGTTTTTATCTATGAATCTTACATCTGGTTACTGACAAATTGAAATAGAACCATTTAGTATTGAAAAGATAGTTTTTATTTTAAGAGAAGGATTATACAAATTCAAAGTTATACCTTTTGGACTTTATAATGCATCAGCAACTTTTTAATGAGCTATGAATAGTATACTTGGAGATTATAACTGGAAATTTGCCATAGTCTATATTGATGATATAAATGTATATTCAAAAACTTTGAAAGAACATCTGAAATATCTACAAAAAGTTTTTTAATAAATTAGAGAAGCTGGATTAAAACTCAACTTGAAAAAATATAACTTTACTTGAGATAACTTACTCTTCTTAGGACATATTATTACTCAAGATGGACTTTTACCTGACCTCTCAAATATTCAATGAATTCAAGAGTTTCCTATTTCAATAAATATCAAAAAGCTTAGATCATTCTTAGAACTAGCTGGATACTACAGAAAATTCATTAAAGAATTCTCACAGATAGCAGCATCACTGTTTAAACTTCTAAAGAATAATATTATTTTTATTTGGATTGTAGATCAAGAAAATGTATTTCAGACTTTGAAGAAAAAACTTACCTCTGCTTCAATCTTAATTTATCCTGATTTTACTAAGAAATTCTATCTTTATACTGACACCTCTGACTCTGGACTTGGTGCAGTATTATCTCAAAAAGATGATGAAGAAAGAGAATAAGTAGTAATCTATACAAGTATTTCATTAAAATCAGCAGAAAAGAATTATAATATCACTGAAAAAGAAGCTCTGACTGTAGTCTGAGCTGTTAGATAATTTTAACATTATTTTCTTGGATCACTTTTTGAAATTGTTACTGATCATAATATACTTTAATAACTATTTACTAAATAAATTAATTCTGGACCCCAAATTTCAAGATTAATAATGATCATGATGGAATATAATTTTATTATTATCTATAGAGCTAGAAAGACCAATCAAAATATGGATACACTCTTAAGAATATATTCGCAAGAGTAAGATACTAAATACACTTAATTAATTAATTAATTGAAATAATTTTTACTAGATAACTAATTAAATGACTTATTCAAACCTGATTGATTTAACACAATGGATTTAATAACATATTATAACTTAATGAGATATCTAGAAAATGAAAGTTATCCTGTAGGATATACTGAAGAACAACAAAAGAAAATTCATTAGCAATTAAATCACTTTTTAATTATTAATGAAGTACTTTACAAAAAGAATAAAAAAAAAGAATCTATCATGTCACTTTGAATACTGAAAGAAAATGAAATTGAAGCAGTAATAATTAGTATATATTCAGATTTACTTGCTGGATACTTTGGATTTGATGAAACTTATCAACAAATAACTATTAGATATTGGTAGAATAGAATAGAAACAGATATAAAGAACTTTGTTAGATCTTGTGAAACTTGTCAAAGAACTGATAGACAAATAATAAAACAATCTTTATATCTTATTAAAGTTAGATAGCCTTTTGATAGAATTGTAATTGATCTTGTTGGCCTATGTAAAATAATCAAGAAAAGAAATTGATATATTGCTATAGCAATAGATCCACTCACAAAATAGCCTAAAGCTAAAATAATTTCAAATAAAGAAGTCAGTATAATTGACAAATTTATTTTTGAAGAAATAATTTATAGATATGAATATCCTAAAAAATTACAGTCTGATCAAGAAACTGAATTTACAGCTCAAATAATTGAAGAACTTATCACTTGATTTGGAATTAAACACAAGTTTTCATTATCCTATCACTCACAAACCAATGGAATAGTAGAATGATTTAATAGAACTTTATGTGAAATACTTCAAAAATATTATATTGCATTAGATAAACAATAAGATATATATATATCATCAGTATTATTTACATACAAAACACTTTGAAATAATACTATCAAGCATGAACCTTTCTTCTTGACCTATGAAAGAGATGCCTAATTACCAATTAATTTGAAATATCCATTATCAATAGCAGAAAATGAAAATGAAGAAGATAAAATATTAGATCAAATATTCTCTTTAATCCATCACTTACCAGATGATATTAATACAGTACAAAATTAAATCAAAAGATAGCAATAACAAATGAAAGAAAGATATAACTCAAAATTACAAAGAATCACACAATTTGAAATTGGTGATAAAGTTTTATTATATAATATGAAATAACATATTTCTCACAAAAATATATTTCAGTCATAATAGAGTACAGAATAGTTTTACATTCATGAAATTCTTGATAATAAAGCTTACAAATTGCAAAATCAATATGACTAATTATTATGCAAAACTTTTAATAGTACTCAACTGAAATCTTATCACAGTAGAGAAGAATACTTTGAGTCAAGAATAATTATTAAATACATAAAAATATTAATAATAGAAGAAGAAAATGAAGAATAGATTTTTAGTCTTATGATATTTATTTATTTACTCCTTAATTTATACAAGTCTTATTTAGTAGCATATGTATACGTACATGCTGATCACTTATTAAAAATTTTATTTTATAAATATAGGACTTTTACTCTAATATTTTCTTTAAATTTTTATCACTTTTAATTATTTTAACATCCTTATTAAATAGCTTAATTTCTTGTTAGTATTTAACTCTTTAAAGATGAATATTCTTTTTAGTAATTTCAATTTTATTCAGAATATTTTGAATCTTCACCAACAATTAAAAGACAATAAATTTAGTGGAACTTTATAAATTTGAGAAGATCAGTTAATACTTGAAGATAGTAATCAAAAAGTAGTATACAATCTTATTACTAGAAGATAACTTAATATTAGTATGATCTCTAAAATACTTTAACAATCAAAACTAATAATAGAAGAAGTTTCAATCTCAACAAGTAATCCACAAAGTATCCTAGAGTAAAATAATTTGTAGATATGATCAATATATAAATTTCAAGAATAACAATTACAGTAAATATTAATTATCAATTTTGATCTAATCAAAACTAAAAGACAAGAGTTCAAACAATATTTAATGATCTTTTTGAAAATTATAATAATCAATTTGATGAATCACAATTCATTAGATATTATTACTTTCAATAATTATTAAAAGAAATACCTAGACAATACTCTTGAAAATTAATAGAACTACAAAGAGAAATGACACAATCAAAAGAAGTTACTTCAATCAGAAGATACTTCCTTCTTGAAAAATAAATTTACCAGCTATTAGAAAAATATGGACTTGAGAAAATATACAACTTTCAAAGAATTACTTATAATAATTTGATACATATAAGATATAAAGAAATCAAAGAAATTTTGAAAAGAATTTAATAGTCTCACTAGAGCTTGATCTTACTTAGAGAGACCAAATATTACCATAGTAACATAAATTTCTTTAATTTCATAATTTTTTAATTATAGAAAATTCAACTAATCAATCAATTTTTAGGAAATATATGATCTCAAATAATATAATTAGTATATCAGTTATGAATTCAATCATGATTTAATAATATTTTTGTAATATTCTTT